>JAOBAT010120732.1:0-13486 GCA_026413305.1 Hydrozoanthus tunicans
ATCTGCTGTCAATCCGTAAAATTTGGGTGGGTTTGAGCCAGACTTGGACTGATGATCCATCTGCCTCGGATACATCACTAATCCAACTTCGGCTAAAATACACCCAAGTGTTACGGATTGACAGCAGATTTTGAAAAAAATGTCGGAAGCACTCAAGACGTCATCAGATGAAAATTTTAAACGTTAATATCTAAAAAAACAAGGAAGGATTGTAGCAAAATTTTTTCACCGCTGTTCCTCACTTAGCAAGGTCTATCCATTGAAGTAATTAAAATTTTCACTTCATATGCACTTTAAGGCGGAATTTCTTCTCTAAGGAAAGGTTATATAAACGGTTCTCATAAAACACTGATTAGATTTTCCATGGAAAAACTGCAACCTCCAATTTCAACACAAAGCTTCGAAATTATCTACTTTGTGATACTTAAGCTACGGTATCATTTTTCGTCACCCACTGAACTGAACTGAAATTGAACTGATTTTTCGCGTAGCCTAGGCCTTGTAAATTGGTTTATCTTAATTGTCCGAATTAAGGGTTATATTTATGTTTTTTTTATCGTTATCTTTATTGTTTTGTACACTATGCCATCGCACCACTGTCATTTATGGTAATCTTTAAAGTCCCTATCAAGCTTACTTTTTTACGTTCCAGATGTAAAGTAGAACCATTTAATATCAGTAACTTTTTGAAAATAAAACCTTTTCTCGCCGTTCCTGTTAGATTTTTTAGACTTGAAGCGTGCAATGAGGCATATGACGTAGCACGAGGCATAAAGCAAAGACAATCTTTTTTATCTCAAAAATGCAATTCTGGCTACAATAGTCACATTGTTATAACTTTATCCAATGATTTATTTCCTTGAAATTGTTTAAGTAAAACATTTATGACATTTTTAAACAGAAATGAAACTTTATTATTTATTCTAGTATTTACATCATACCGTCACTGTTATTCTTAGACTATAATATAGTAACCATCACAGGGAAATCAAAACTATATAAGCTGTATTGGTTTCTTTTGGGCTTCCTTGCCACATTATAATTAACATTTTAATATGAAGTAGGTTTAACACCAGTTCAAAACCGTGTACGATCGATGTACTTGCCAACGTTGGATCAGAAGATCGCGATCAGTCGAATAAAATATGAAAAATTAAAATGTTGTCAAAAGACTTGCAAAGACTGATCTTACAACGTGAAGAGTTGCAAAGACGCATGTACGATATGTCGACTGGCCATTAGCAGTCTTAATCAGGTTTAATAGGACAATTCATTTTACGGCAATATATAAGTTTTTCAAAAGGTAACGGACGGAAGTTACAAACAATGGGAGATGGTAAATAGAGACAAGATAAAAAGTACTAATAAGGTTAGTCCTAAGGTTATTGTTCGTCACGTTTGTTGATAGCGAATGGTTCGACTGTTTTTCCTTTTTGAATAAGGAGTGCTTCACGAGCTTTCCTTACAGAATCACGTTTACATTTAACTAATTCGAGAGGAATAAGAAGCATATCTTTGTGGGAGTGATTATTGGTGAGGAAGTGTTCGGAAACTGCTGTTTGAATATAATTAATATTTTAAAATCAGCAATTTTGTGAGGTAATTTTTAAGTATACATTTGTAAAATGTGGTGAAAGAAACAAACTGAACTGAACTGAAAGAAAAAACTACACGCAGCTTCATGATCAAGTTCTAGTGATTTCCGGCAGGGGTTACCTTTAATCGGCCCACTAACCGCTGCACACACCGGCCGAACTTCCACGTATTGTGCACAAAAAATTAAATAAACAACCAGCAGGCAGCGGTGAACTTAGTGTGTGCAGATAATTGAACCAAAAAAACAATATTATCAACTGAGGAATTGGAGCGAAAATGATACGTTCACAAAAAAATGTTCAAGTCCAGCACACGGCTTAGTATAGTTACAAAAACACGCGTTGAGGCGTAGGCACGACGAAACACGCTCGCACGACGAAACGTGTTCATTGACACGCTTTCGATCCTGACAAAACCACTTTTCGCTAAAAGCTTACTGTTTGACAAAATAAAGGGAAGATATTGGTTTTTGTTCTGTCATACTAGGGGCCTGCAAAGGGGTTTTGGCGACAGGCGACACGGTCTTAAATTTGAGGCCGGACAGGCAATTGACAAAGTCCCGACTTGTAAGAGACAAATTTTAGGGAAAAGCTCGACAATTTGCGACCTCGACAAAGAGCATCAGAGATCAACTATGAACCAAAACATCCAGGAATACATGTAATTAGTTTCTTACGATATTTTTTGCCGTCCGAGCTTAAAATTTTTTAGAACACGCTAATGAGACAGATCTTTTGCTCGTCATGTTTACATGATTGGTTTTGACAACGATTAATAAACTGTAGCTGTTAAGAAATTTGCAAAGCAGATGTATGCTTAAAAATTGAAAATTATGACAGCGATATTTTTTCAAACGAAAATTCACACTATGAAAAGATGCGACAAAAAGACCAAAAAATGCTGAAAGAGCGATATCTGAGCAGCCCTTTCAAGTCCCGTTCAAAAGGCTAAATAATTTTGAAAACATGAACAAACTTCGTTTATTTCCGGGTGTTAAAGCTAAGCAAAAAAAAAAACAAAATCAAAACACAAAAAACAGCTTTATGTCCGCAACTTTTGAAACTTCATTTTATTTTGGCAGTTAAGTGAAAACTTGAAGAAGTGAGCGGTTTCTTAGCGTTCATAATATTTCTTGATGCAACTGTAGACATTTTTGCTCATTTCACTTTGCTACGGAAAAAGTTTCACATTTTTTAACCTTAATAAGCAAATCTTTGCTTCATGCCCGGCTCAGATCTTAAAACAAACAGACCTAATATAACGTACATTTCTATTGAATCGCTCTGCTTCATAATTTATTTAAAAATAAAAGCAATACCAATTTTCAGATCAAAACTTTTTATGTGCTTTCCTGACTTGTAAGTATTTTTTGTGCGTGACTGACCTGTTTACCTGAGAAATTTATTTATAGTAGTGTTTCAACTTTGTAAACTGCACGTATATGTTCACGCTAGAGTACATAAACAAAATGATCCATTACCTTCGGCGTTGTTTACTGGCCTAAAGTGCTGTTTTCATTAATTATAATCATGAGTCTAGGAACCTTAATCTTCTTTTAAATCATGCATGAGTAACTTGGCACTATAAGCTACTCCAAGCCAAAACTTTAGAAAAGCAGCCGTATTTGAGAGATATCATTGCCCAGCAGTAGGATTCTAGTCAGTGTTTATAAAAAGGTTTATTTTCAGTTTGATACACTTTTATAGGAATCTTTCGAAAACTTTTGAGGACGAAAATCAGCTGAAAAAAATCAAGATCCAGCTTTGTTTTTCTGCATAACAACGCCACTAGATGTCAGTGTTTTATTTGCATAGAGATAGCCTAAAAGTACTTCTCAGTGTTCAGAGCAATAAAGACAAGAAATGTTTTTCAAATCTTGCCGAAAAACAAATTTATCATCTGTCCCTTTGATGTTCTCGTAGCAACTTGATAACTACATCAAACTTCAAAATAACATCTTTTAAAAGACTTAAGAACTATTTAGTTGAATGAGTGTGATCTCTAAATTGTAAAGAAAGAAAAGCTCGTTTCTTGGTCTGTTCTGCCTTAAATTTCAGAAAGGAAGTTTTCTATCAAAAAGTTCTTAGAATTTTACAAAAGTGTGCTGTATGCTTGAGACATTTCCTTATGGGACGAGATCCGGTAACTAAACATTCGCGACCGGGAAGAAAAAACCAGCATATATATATATTGTTTGTGTGTTTTTTTCTGGATGTTTTCTGCTGGCAAGGAAAATGCTGACGGCGCTGGTGCTTAGACGGATGTCAATATTTTTTCAGGATTGCTATATCCGGAAAGTGCAAGCCATTGTTAAGATATCACACTTCACTGACCAGCAAGATCGTAAACATACCACTGAAAATAGCAAAGGGATCAAAGGTCTTCAGTCGCTTATTACGAATACTCTCTAAAGTGTATCGAATGGGTTTATCTTGTTTTTAAAAAGTAAAAATTAAGTGGCTCTTGTTAGATGCTGGGCAAGGAACCCTCAATTACTTGGGTATAACTGAGTTAATGATATCGATTCCGTATGTCCTTACTTTAGTTCTATTAGTACTCTTGAATTTTTTACTTAAACAACATCAGAAACAAACAAACAAACAAAAAACTCGCGCTTTTAAGCACAACACCTTCCACAGAGTTAAATCAAAAGTCAAAACTGCGCAGCTACATCGGTTAAAAAACTTGTTCAAAGCCGTAACTGGGAACGCTGTTCGAACTATCCTTTGAGAGAAGAAAAGCAATTTGTCAATTTAGATCTAATTTAAGTTTAATTGTTTAGAATGAATAATACAAGCCATTTCTAGTGAGTGGTCATGTTAATATGGCCTTCGACTATTGGCTGAAATATTGAATTATTTTTGGTTTATGCTAAACTGGTTTTGTTATATAAAAGAATCAATGCGCGCACAAGGAAGTAAAAATTTGGAGCTGTGTTTGAAAAGCAATTTTTCACCGGAAGTCATGCGAGACTTCATCACATACTGTCGTGGCCTTTGCGGTTCCAAGTCAAGCGGAAATAGCAACCAAGAGTATTTTCGAAAAAGAACTGGTGCCAGATTTTTGTTGTTGTGAATAGATAACACAGCTGTTTTTGTTTTGTACCTAACACGTGTTCAACTTTAAATCCGCGGTCGCAACAATTCTTCTAATGGCAAGAGGTTGGTTAATAAACTATGCGAGTTTTAAATAGATTTAAACTGGTTAAGTAAACAAATATTTGAAGCAAACGAAAACAGTAGTAGCAGCCAGTATTCAATAAGTATTATAGCAACATGAAACGAACAAATCTCTAAAACTCACAAACCGTATTAATGGCAGCTAGGGAAATATGATTACGACGCCTTACTGAGGCGCGCTTGAAAATTTGCCAGTTCTAGGATTCGCTACCAAAGCCATCGCTCTTTAGCACTGCGCGTAATGTTCAGTGAATTTTTCACACTGCTAAAATTAACAGCGTACGAAGTAGCTGCGAGATCATGCGTACCTTTTTTCGCGCGCGTCTGACAGTTCAGATAGTAATTACTTACCACAATGCGTCGGGAAGGTGATGCAACTTCGTGGATTTAGCAGGAAATTGACCAAGGCAATCTCGGAGGGAAAACTCCGCTGCGGGTCAAATCGCGTAACGTTTTGCATCTGTTCAAAAATAAACCGCGATAAATCTTCTGATACCCCAGAACACTTATCAAACGGCTCTAGTGCAATGGGTCGCCCTGAAGACTCGATCTTTAGCGCATTATTCATTGTTACTGAAATGTTGGTTAATTTACCAAGTTTACAGCTCAAAGGATTTCGTCGAAATGAATCGTTCACAGCTCTACACTATGTATAATAGTATTGTATAGCATCAGTCAACATGATAATGTTGGAACACTCTTAATGCAGAGGCCTGGGAAAGCTTTTCATTGGCTGATTTCGAAAAGGCGACAATCATTCAGAATGGAGAGCTCTTCCGGTCTGATTAAGTACATGTGATTTGAAGAGTTAAACTTTCCCATAAAAGTCAAACGAACGCACTGACTTGGAAGTTCCTCCTTAAACGATCCTTGTATTGAGTCTATGGTTAGTTTTAAATGCAAATTTGCTTCTTGGAAGATTTTTCGTTCTCGTTTTGTTTACAGTTGCGTTACCGAGATCGCGACTAAGGTCATATGACTTAGCCTCGCATTTGATTCAGCGGAAGTAATAACAATTTCATGGTTCATGTTACCAGCTACAACATCTGGGAAAGTATAAAAAAGACAATAGAAACGTTTATATCCAGATATTTAGAAAAAAAAAACGCATTTATTGTAGCAAACTAGAGCCGCGATCATGGTATCTCAAAAGGCAGGTTCTCGATCGAGTACAGCGGCATGATCAAGAAGTGCCCCTGGAACTATATAGACAGAATGACTACCAGAGGAATTATTTCAAGCTAGCTTTTTACAAGTTTTTTAGATAAAAACATTCTACACTTTGAGACACTTGAAGTCCCACTTGAAGCGCAATAGGGAATCAATATTGTAGCAAAATATACCAAAAAGATGATCCAAATTTTAAATGATTAGAAATAAAATAATTTGATAAAGGGTAAGTAAGTTGAGCTGGGTTTGACAGACGACCGGAACTTAATGATTCGTCTCAACAGTAATGCTCAAGATGTTTTGCCGGAGCATCTCAACTTGAAACGTTTTCAATTCTTAAAGTCAGCAGCAACAACAAGAAAAAGCTTGTTTGAAGCTAAAAGACGGCAAATTTATCACCTACTTTGCCTTATGGCTCGCTCGGGTGTCTTGGATCGGTTGGCCGAGTATTAACTGAGACGGATGTTGAGTGGGTGCAGACACATAGGTCATCAAACAAGTCGTAATTAATAAGTCTTTCTTCAGATAAAGCTTGACCATGCTTTAATAGCATGTGGCGACGAAACTAGTCTCGACCGCTAAGGAAATTGATTACTCGCGATCAGGATGAAATATATTATTTAACAACAACAACACTTAACAACAACAACTTTTACTTAAAACACCATTAATTAACAGGAATTAAGTAAGACTAAAAAATATAATGCAGAAGTACGGTGCTAGGCTGCCTAGAACAATATGAGTTAATCTAGCTAGATAGTCAACACAGAGATTTTATATATAGTAAACTATGGCTTCAAACGCTTGAACATGCAAATGACACAAACATAATTAACACAGACAAAAAGAGAATCTTTACTTTAAGTATTACGACAATATTCGGACCAAAAAATTTCGGAGTTTTAATTTCGGACCAAAAGCAGTTTGACATTTTTACCCATAGATTTCTGAGTCGTCCTTCGCCATCGAGGAGGAAAAGAACTCAAGATTAACGAATTTATTGTGGGGGAGTATGTAACGCAGAACACGCCAAAGCAAAGAAACAGTTTGGTTCAAAAGATGAGATAAACCCGCCAGAACGGAGGCATTCTGTCGATCGGAAAATAATGAACTTGATTCAGTCGTACTTTCAAAACTATCTAGTTTTACTAAAATACGGGTTCCTGATGATCGACACCAGGCCTCCAAACTTGCAATATAAACTCATTTAAAAAACAAAATTTTAAAACTTTTGGACCTTCAATTTAATGTTCGGATCTTATTTTTTTCGGACGTTTAAACTTTCGGAACTTTTGTTTTCCGAAATATTAATGGTCCGAATGCTTTCGTAACTTAATAAGGAAAATAGATCCGGTTGGATGCTGCGGGTAGGTGACGTGTAGAGGACTACCGTGTGTGGATAGATAGAGCGTAGTTAAACTGAGCTGAAAAGACATGGGTTGTGGCATTTTTTAAAAAAATTTTCCTGAGTAAAAACAAAGTCGAACTTTCCCCTTCTATCACAGCAAAGACAAGAAAAAATAAACACATTACTCACAGAATTATGAAGGCGAGAGTCTCTTGGCGAAATTTTAAATTTTAGGTTGTCAAAGACCCCGAAATGTAGAACCGGCAGGTAAAACCTGGGTATTATTCAAACGTTTGAATTTCAAAACGAAAAACATGGAAAGTAATGTTGTTTTTTCAAATAGTTGGTCATCATGCAAAAAGCACTCTCCCCCAAAGCCCTGGTACTACTCAACTGACTCAAGTCTGCCACCCTTAGCAAATCTGACACACCTATTTAGCTTTCCGTACGCAATGTTTACCTAAGTTTTTTTCAAGAGACATACCATTATCATTAATATTCAACATCCAAGACACTCAATCTGCCTTATTTTGACATTGATAGAAACTAAAACAACTATAGCTTTAAACTTTACACGCTGCTCTAACTGAAAATTTTGAAAACTTGCGGTAGTCAGATATCCGATCGGAATATTTAATTTGAAGAGAAACTGACACTGCTTTAAATTCAGTACTGTTGCCGATTTTCAATTTCTGTGCGGGAGTTTGGTTAAGGCGGGAGTACACCCAAACTTTTGATGGATAGTGAGGAAGTTGAAAACTGAGATAAGGATATTGCATAAAATTAGCAAACCGTCCCTCGGCCGGCTTCCTAGCAAGGGACTAGTGCAACTTTGATTTGAGGACGCTTTGGCGAATTATTGTCAAGTAAAACTTAAATTTCAAATTTTAAACTTATCCAAAAAAACACCAAGTTCAATGATTTTCTTCAAAAATAACAATGCTCAAAAAGTAAAATACAACGCAAACTTCGCTCAAAAAATCTTAAAGTATTCAAGTTGATTCGAATTCTGCTGGATACCATCTGCATGTGTTCTATATAGCTAACCGATACGATTTTGTAAATTCAAATCATGGACAAAGATATTTTAAGAACCATGCATGAGAAAAAACGGCCACAAAGCGCACTTGGGTTGTTGTTATCACATTTGTATCTTTCATTGTCATGGCGCACGTGTTTTTTTGGTTTTTCTTTGTGTCCCTTTAAACCTACTGACGCTGTTGAAATAATTACCTATAAACTAAACAATTGCTCATTTTGTGGTTTGATTTGATTAATTCCTCATTATTCTTGATTATTCTGATAGCCTTTTTAGCAGTCACTTACAACTCAAATTAGATTGTCTCGTTGAATGGTTAATACTGCTGTATATTGTCAATATTGTACCTTAGCCCTTTCAGCCCTAGAAAAGGCAGTTACCAATATCTAACTTCTACTTTCGTAACATGCACCGTATATATATACAAAAGAAGAGATTTGGTGCTAATACCATAAATGTTGAGGAAAAATTAAAAAAAAACAGCGGAATACAAAAAAATGCATTGCTGGACGCTTGAAAATTTACTAGTCGATTAGATCCGTCTAACTTCTTTTGACATTCAAGCTAGCTAGAAATTAAAAAAAAAAACACGCTTAAACTTAAAGAGTAGATTTAGGACCTCTGTAATTACGTGTTTCTTCTTCCATACTCTTTATATACATTTATTTGCACTGACAAGCACGCACGGGAGCTTAGTCTGCTAAATGTTGGCAGCAAACAGAATTTGAAATTCTATTTTAATCTAACTGTGCCTTTATTTGTCTTTACGGTGTTGTGGCATGCCAACCAATTAAAGTTAACGTTGGATTTAGGCCAAAGTATACAAAATATATTCTATAGTATACAAAATATATTCTAGGATTTGTAATAGATTATTCCACTTAATCTAGCACGTGTTGTTTTTTGTTGTATTATCTCCAAAACGTGACAATCTCATCGGCTTCGTGGTCCTTTCTTTTATCATTGTCTGTGGAATACAAAAAAAGTACGGCGTGTCTAAAATAACGAGAAAGAACTTTACTGGTTTAGAACTAAATTTAAGTCAAAGTTCGGTCGTTGTTCTTACTGAACCGGCAAACTTTATGAACTTACAAAAGCACCCGACTAGAAAAATCTTCTCTTTGCTTTCATTTTTTTATGAGGAAATAAAGATTAGAGGTTTGTAGTTATGAGGAACTTTTGCTTTTTTTTGAAATCCTATCACAGGAAACTTTTAAATGCCAGATAATATGTGCTTAAACGGATGCGCTAGAGCTGATATGCTTAAAAATAAATTCTTACATAGTGTCGTATAATATTCAGCTCTCACGCTCAAGCACGCTGTTCATATTGGTCGTTGTATTTCATCTGCACATCTTAAGCATGATATAACCGAAAAAGGAGATAAACAATTTTCAAGACATACAACGTTTGGAGCTTCTAGTTGTGGCAGTTTTATTTCCAAATAATTTCTACTTTCTGATTTGAACGCAGCTGACGAGTTTCGGTCTCTAGTGATCGATATTATTTTCCCGACTTAAGCCTGAAAATTTTATCTTTATATTGTGATTGGAAACTAGAAAAAATGTCTCGTTTTGTATTGCCTAACAAACTGAAAGCTTACCCAAATTATGTTGCACCGAGAGTTGTTGTTTGTTTGTATACATTTATCATTTGCTTCAAATCAACAAGTAATCGGCCATTGTTTTTTTTTTCCGAGTTCAGTTATGGTCAAGATTGTCTAAATATCACTGGTTGATAGTATTAGGGGTGAAACCAAAATTCAAAAAGTATATTTAAAACCAAAACGTTTTTGATATTAAATTGGCGTTGATAGTGAGAACTGGTAACAAAAATATCTTGGTAAGTCTGTGCGTTTGTAACAGTCGGTCGCCGGATCATTTCAGCCTCGAGCTCCTTTAACCGTCTTGTGCGCATACTTTCATACTGTTGGTAACGTCCTGTGCAATTTCTTGAATGAGTTACTCACTATACATGCACTCAGGTATTCTCAAATCCCCGAGATGATATCGTGATAAAATGCACGAGTCATTGAACTAAAGCAGTTCAGTATTCTCGATGTTCGTTTGCTGGTAACTTTATGAAGACACACGGCTTGTACAAGGCTTTATTCGCAACTTTAACAATTTAAAATCTTCTTTTGATAAGTAAAACAGACGGTTTAATTACGTTTTCTTTATAAAGGGCTGCAATAAATTTTACAGTTTAGTATTGGGATTTATTACCGTTTAATGAACTTGTTTAGAAAATTATGTTTCCCTTTAAATCTGGAGTTTGCGTCTAGCTCGAGTTAATAAGTGAACATCATGCCTAAAGGTCTACCTACAGGTGCGGAAGTTAAACAAATCGATGCAGCAGTAGGAGCGGAAATATTAGTGTCAGTGACAATGAAATAGTACAGGAAATATAGCCAATATTAGCCATTAAGACCCAAAAAATTTTTGAAGCTCACTTTACACAATTCTGCTTAAAGTTTTTCTCAGAAGAAAAAACTTCCCGAGCTCCTAACAGGAATTGAGCCCACGACCTTCTGATTACTGTTCAGACGCTCAGTAACCGCTGAGCTACAAGAACTTCAATGGCGAACAGGTCACTAAACTTGGTTCTATACATTGAACGGCGGGTATATACCTACATGCTAGCTGCTCAATACATCCATATCAGGATGAATTATAAATATAAACATGCGAAAGAGACCACGGCGCTGTAAATCAGGACATATACCCGCCGTATTTTCTACAGATTCCCGTGTAGCTGCAGTGGGTAGAGTGTCTTAATTACCGGTACCGGTAAAATATAACGTGCTCGATTCCCGTTAGGAACTCAAAAGTTTTTCTTTTTAGAAAAAGAAGCTTGTGACAACAAGAACAATGCTTCCACAATAAGTGTCATAACAACTTGATACGTGAAAGAGAAGGAAAAACGAATGGTTTTTTTTTAAATCCCCAATGATAATTAATCTTTTACTCAACAAAGTAATTAAATTTATCCAGCTCTTAATTAGCTCGGATCGAAAGGGACCACGTCGCGGTTATTTTTTCAGTCGTTTACCGGTCAGTGAATATACACAGATCAACCCTCAAACCTCTAACCGTGCAATAATTTACCCCGTTGAATTGTTGACACGATACGATCATCTTTTTGACGGCACTGGAACAAAAATTGACCTCGATTTTGCCGGTAAATATTTGTACGGTATTAATTTTGTTTCGTGTAAACAAAAAAATCTAAACTTGCAAATTTTTGATTGGTTAAAGGGGAACCAACCTTTTCAGGGAAGGATACAGGGGGGGAGGGGGGGGGGTTTGACTTGGTGGATTTCCAACCCCCTCAGAAACTAGAACAAAAAGACACAATTTATCAATAACTTGTCACTGAGCGTCGACAAAATAGGCAAAATATTCGCAAGTTTACAGATAATCAACGATTAACACTGTTATTGGTGCGCAAAGAGTATGAACAAATCCGCGGCGCAGTGGCCGAGTGATTAATTAGCGTGTTTAACTCGTAATCCTAGGGTCGTGAGTTCGAGCCCCGGACAGACCACTGTGTTATGTCCTTGAGTAAGACACTTTACCCGACTTTGTTCCAGCCGACTCAGCTGTAGTAGTACCAAGTGAGTATCAAATCTGCTGGGGGCTAACCTGCGATAGATTAGTGTCCTGTCCAGGGGGAGTCAAAGACTCTCATCCGCTTAGCACTACGGAAACCGGAGATAAGTGCCGACCAAACTAATGAGCCACTTAGCCTCGAGAAAGGATTAAGCTTTAGCGGTGGGTTGAGACGCATTCAACACTCGAAACCATATTTGGATTGTACGCGTTTGTCGTCATCACACTGAATGCCAATCTGCGAGCAGTCGAATAACGATACGATTGGTTCCATCCGAGTGATGAGAAATGGAGCTTAGGTGCTAAAACTAAGACTCTGGCAAATGAACTTTGGACACATCTTGAACTTTGTCTGTGCGAAGGAGTTGTTACGGCCCATCTACATAATATGCCGAGTTGTCTCTTCTCTTCAAGGTCGCCATTAAGATGTTTTAAATTTGGCTTCAAAAGATTGAAGATGATTTTTTTTTCACCTTTAACAAAGGCGTGCGAAGTCTCACTTTAATGATGAATCTTTTCAGAGCCATCTCTCCACTACACCTTATGTCACTCTTTCTCCGCTGACCCTCTTTTTCTGAGCCGCCGGTACAATGTGGCACGAAACGTGTTTGAAACTCAAAATTTTAGGAAAAACAGCATAACCAGACATGAGGAAAAAATTGTTTAAATATCGTTTTCCCACTATTAAAGTCCCTATCGTCAAGCTAATTTCTTTTAAGTTCCAGATGAATTAGTAGAATCCTTTGATAATAGTAATTTTCGAAAACAAAACCTTTTCCGCCGTTCCTGTTACATTTTTTTAGATTTGAAGCGTGCAATGCTGACGTAGCAGGAGGCATAAAGCAAAGACAATCTTTTTCATCACAAAAAATTCAATTCTGGCTACAACAGTTACATTGTTATAACTTTAATCAATGAATTACTCCCTTGAAGTTGTTTGAAATAGAAATTTTGACATTTTTTAAACAAAAACCACATGTTACTCACTGCTGCTTCGTCACAGGTTACCAGTCCCTGGCCTGCTCGGTCAAAATTTACATTTCAATTTTCTTTTTTGGTTAAAAAGCATACTTAGACGTAGAAATTTTCTTTGGTTGTTCGAATTTTGAGTTCACAGATGACAACAGTTTTAATCCAAAGTGTAAAAATTAAGCTCAATAGGGACTTTAAAGATTTTGTTTCATAAAAGAAGATTTGTAGGATATAATTCCCATAACAGCATGATTCAACTTTCAGTACAATAAGAAATCATTACCCAATGCGTAGCAAAAAATCAGAGACATTGTACGTTACCCACAATGCGTTTCGCGAGTCATGGCGTTCTTCTTCCTTCCAGTCCCAGTCAGTTATCAAAATCTAACTACTCCTTACATAACACATACAAACAAAGCATTTGGTAATGACTAACTGAGAATTGATCAACAAGTGAAATGCTTAGTCTCAAGATGACAGTAAAATTCACCCAAACATTAAATATAGGCCAAAATCAAAGCATTTTTTAAGTATGTGCAACATAAAATAATTGGCTGAAAATCTGGTTTTC
>JAOBAT010120743.1:0-36533 GCA_026413305.1 Hydrozoanthus tunicans
ACTAATTACTAATAAAAGATTAAGTTGTTACAGCAACAAAGTTGGCTCTTCTATGTTACATATCCTAATATATATAAACTTGTACAATTAAATTTGAATTTATAATTTATAACTACAAATACCGAAAAATGTGCCAGCCATTTTGTGAGAAAATTAGAGACAGCAGGACAGGGCAAAAATAAAAAATATGAAACCTCGAGACATCTTGACAAGAAAGATGACAAGAAATCGAGAGCTAGTCGTAGTTTCCTGAGACTTTCATTTCCTAAGGGGCCATTTAATTTGTTGCCCTCTAGATGCATGTGTATGTGCACTTCAGAAACAAACCAAGATTGGTTTTAATTATTTTTAAGGATTTGGTGGCCATTCAAAAAATGGAGTTCGGCACATCACAAATTAATTTTTCTGTTGATAACAGTGAAAGCATTGAAGGTTACTTTGCTGGCCATGCATAGTCATTTGAACAGGGAATCTTCATATATAGTTTCTACATGATGTATAATCCACAACAGTCATTGAGTCATTTATGACCACTGCAGTTCTACCAAGCATGGGGCACTTAGTGCACTTACAAAATTTGTTTGCTCTGTGCATGGATATAAGACCTTTAAGTCTTGGGCCCACAGTAATTAGAATTGTTGTCAAGGTCACCCAACCCTGCCTGCATTCCTTTTTTTGTATAAATGCCACTTTTTTAAATCACTGTCTCGTACATGTATTACTAATTTTTATTAAATGTATTGTCAGTTAGTCAAACTTCAAGGCAAAGCTCAATAAACAAACAAATAAATAAATTCAAATAAAAAGACCTGTTTAGCTTGACAATAGAAAACAAGAGTTGTTTATAGTTCCTTCATTATAATAAAAATCAATGTGATTCCATTCACATACAGTTGGTTGAATAACAATCACTGCGTCAACCATATAGTCAAAATTAGTCTTAGCTATATGGCAATAAATTAACTGTTGGTTGTAGTACTTCAGATACACGATTATTCACTATCAATGATTATACTAACCTTATCTGAATCACCTGGAGTTAAAATAAAGTGCTCAAAAACTGCACTTGTCGATAAAACTGGGTGTCGACATATCCTTGATATCCACATATCTAGCTTTTCTCTTCTTTTTTCCACAAACTCATCACCAAAGCGCCCTTAAAGTTAAGTTGAACATAATGCTTATTAATCATCACTTTATAATTATATCTAAGGCAATTATAATTATATAGGTCAAGGAACTGCCAGTAATTCATTCAGATATCACAAATGATTGTTATAATGATGACAATAAATAGTGCAGTTATAAGCTAATTTTTTCTCGATCACGCCAAAGGGCCAATCAGGCTAAATATAGTGGTGCTTTCCTCTGGTATCCGTAGTGTTAAGCAGATAAGAGTCACTGACCAGATGTACTCCTCCTGGATGGGACACTGATCAATCCATCATAGGTTAGCTCCTGGCAGAA
Source organism: Hydrozoanthus tunicans (assembly GCA_026413305.1). Classification (NCBI taxonomy): domain Eukaryota; kingdom Metazoa; phylum Cnidaria; class Anthozoa; order Zoantharia; family Hydrozoanthidae; genus Hydrozoanthus; species Hydrozoanthus tunicans. The sequence continues at coordinate 1,468 of JAOBAT010120743.1, forward strand.
GCTAGTACTCATTTTTATACACCAGTCAATTGAAACCAACATCCTCCACTTCCTTGACAAAATTAATATTGACACGTACCCCACATGAGTACCCCCTGGGGCAACATGGGGCTTTTGACATGATCGCATGAAAGTGTGACCATGATTGTGCACATCATGATAACACTTTCATGTTTTGGTCAGGCTACATCTCAATCTATTTCCCATACTGGCTGGATTGTATATAAAATTGTATATATCAAGCTGTCATTTACAGTATATGAACCATTCTATACTTCTTACCCGTTATCCGTTTTTCTGGTAATGGTGGAACATTAATGCAAGTAAACTTTTCTAACATTCTGGAATACAACCAATCAAAGTGCTTGAATCTGCGACTGACTGGTTTACCAGTACTCTGTAATCAACAAAATACATAGCATTTATCAACAAAAAATGAAAGACAATAATCTACAATAACTCAACTCTTGTTAAATCTTTTATTTTATTATTTTTGTTACTTACTCCTAAAATCAATATTAGTATTTTGTTTCATGGTCTGTGACTCAAAAACCAAATAATAATAAACTACTACTAACAATAATCATTGAACAGTTTTAAATTTTAAGAGCAAAAGATATACTGGGTGCATTATATATTTATTATTATGATAACTGTTATATCATTATTATTATTATTATTATTATTATTATTATTATTATTATTATTATTATCACCATCATTATTTTTATTATTGTTGCCAGAGCCATAGTGACAGCAGCTGTCTGTATTCTGGCAGAAAAACTCGATATCTACTTCCAATTTCCATCTATTTTCTATTGGTTCAGCCTCTCTAAGCCAATCAGGGAAATAAACTCATTGCTTTTTTCTTCCAGTATTTCTGATATTCTGTAAAAATTATATGAGTTGAATAGTTCGACCACTGTAGGCCAATAAGCTTCTGTAAGGTTTGTTTGGTTGTTTCCTTCGTTGAATTCTCAATTGATTGAATAAAGTTGCCAGAGTATGCAACAACACAAGTAGTCTTCAAGAGAATGGTTAGATAAGGTATGAACAATGCAAAGCTTCAATGAGCTTTCAAGAGGAAGGCATTTTTCTTTAATTTATGACTCTTTATACCCTTTATTATGCACGGAAAACATCACTGTCAATTTGTTGACATAGTCAGTCATTGATCAAATTCACAGCATGTTCAAACAACGTAGTAACTGATAAGGGTACCTTATCAACAGGCAGCACTTCATTCTTTTTAAGAATATTAAATTATCAATTATTATGATTATTAGACACATGTTTAATTACTATAAACTTACACTTGGTGTCACATTGTATGCAATAAAACTCTTCATTCCTTTGAATTTACTCTTCTTTTCTGGCTCCTGTACAGAACATGTGAATGGGTACCCATTTCTGTTCCAAATAACATTACCATCGCTCTCCTATAAAAAAATCATGACTATCTTTAGTTCCCCGAAATGTCACCCAAGTGAAATAGAGTTTAAGTTTCAAATGACAAAAACTTTGAACCGTAAACTATTTTTTCACCCTTATGAACACCGAAATTTTAATGTTCACCCGAGTCATTTTCTTGTTATATCTTAGTCATTTCTATCAACTGGAACTTCTTTCAGGCAATCACTCTTAAACATTTTTAATAAGCCAACTCCAACTTTTCCCCACTGTAGCTTTTCCTTCTAATAAGTTATGAATGTCCATTTGACAGCTAACAATCATGGTAACATTATTCAGACTGAGGTCCTTAATAATATTGTAAGTACTTTTATTTTATTAATTTTTTTTGACTAAATTTCCACTCTATATGGGCCTTGTTTGGGACTGTACTATTATTCATTTCTGGGTTTCGGAAGTCAAGCATCTTCACTGCAGGTTTTTAGACTATCAGAATATTCTTCTTCTGGGACACAATGCTCAGTGCTTACATTCGTCAATCCTCATTTTTGACAAGAACCAGCGCCTATCTCCGAGAAAAAAAGTTATTTATATTTTTTAAATTAATATTACAGTTCATTTTACAAACTTGTGTTTGGAATCTTTCCACCCTATGCCACTATTCCATTCTATACTATTATTAATTTTGAAAGATTTTCCACCCTGTACCATTATTTTACTCTATATTATTATTAGGAACTTCAGAGTATGTAGCTACAATCACCTAACAAATGTATGAATTATATAGACTTGTCTAACTAACAAAATTCTATACAAGGAAACGAAATTTTGCAGTCATCCAGTTGGAATATCAACAATAAAGCAATTAAGAATGCAGGCCCTTGGTGCCAGATTGGGACAACACAGGAAGCCCAGCTCTACACCCATCCAAAATTCTGCCGTCTATAACCACCTTGAGACCACAGGACACAGTTTTAGATCAGCGGATGTGGTGGTTCTTGACAGTAAAAGCACTGGCATAAGAGGGGGGGGGGGGTCAAGGAAGCCATTAGGGAGAGGGTTGAGAACCCCTCACTGAACAGGAAAGGGGGACTCAGACACAGGCTATCTACCACCTGGAATAAAGTTTTGAGGGGCCTTAAGATCTAGAGCTGCCTGTGATGTGATACAGCGGTATTACGTGACAGTGCGGCATTTGCCTGCTGAAGGCCATGGGATATGGCCAAAACGTCAAGTCCAGTAAGAGATTTTTAATTGCTTTATTGTTAATATTCTATACAGTTTTTAACAAAATATTTAACTGAGTGACTGTAATATCAACTCTCAAATAGGAATTCAAATTTGTACAGCCTGATTTACAGCTAAAAAAATTAAGGTCAGTCTTCAAAGATAACAAAGTGAAATTTACTAAAAAACAAATTAAGACAAATTGACACAACTTGCTTGAAATGCACAGTCATGTAAAAATGTCTCACTAATGTTTGTGCACTGAAATGAGCTATAAGGTCGAATCACCCACGTTAGCATATCCTACACGTCGTTAGATTGCTCTGCTGCCAGCAGGGTTGTCTCGATGGTGAAGTGGTATCACATTCCGACATGAAACCAAGGGACGTGGGTTCGATTCCTGCTTGAGGCATAACAACATTTTTTTCCAAAGAAGTTTTCCGTTAAATTACTAGTCTTTATCTAATGCACTGAAATTCAATAACACTAAAGCTCAGCTAAAGTATGAATTTTTTTTTTGTTAAATTCTAAAAATGATTAACATATACTACGAATAAAAATCGAACTCACTATTATTTGAACTTTCTCAGGTTGAGGTATGGGCTCATCCTCCTTAGTAATTCCAAGAACAAAAGCTTCTCCGCCTGACTTCACAAACGGAGTAAATCTAGATGGAGAGCAACAAGTCTTATAATAAATCACTTTTCAAGTAGCAGTTTTTATAACATTAATTAATAACCTTTAAAGTCCCTATCAAGCTTATTTTTTTAAGTTCCAGATGAAAAGTAGAACCCTTTAATAATAGTAATTTTCGAAAGTAAAACCTTTTCTTGTCATTCCTGTTACATTTTTTGACTTGAAGCGTGCCATGATGATGTAGCAGGGGCATATGACGTAGCACGAGGCATGAAGCAGAGACAATCTTTTTTATCTCAAAAAATCAATTCTGGCTTCAATAGTCACATTGTTATAACTTTAATCAATGAAATATTCCCTTGAAATTGTTTGAAATAAAAATTTTATGACATTTTTCAACAGAAATAAAATTTATCAAACAAAATCCACACAACTCACTGCTGCTACATCACAGGTTACCAGTCCCCACCCTGCTCGGTCATAATTTACATTCCAATCTTTTTTTGATTAAAGAGCATACTTAGATGTGGAAATTTTCTTCGGTTATTCAAATTTTGAGTTCACAGATGACAACAGTTTTCATCCAAAATAAAAAATTATGTTTGATAGGGAATTTAAAAAACTTAATTTTATGCACTGTCATGGTTTACTAAGTAACTCCAAAACTAAATGCAAAATACAAAAGTACAACTTTTCAGGGAACTCTCAGGATCAAGTAGCCATGGCAACTTATGGCAAGGAAACTTGGCTGGCTGACATACAATGCAAAGAACACTGCTATTCAGGGACCATTGAAGTGAACCAAATTTTCTTCTAGGACTAAAAAATGCTCATTTACTGTTGATCTAACATTCATAATTTAAAACACAATTCTCTGAATATAAAACAGAAAAGGTATAATGGTTTGCAATTCAAAATCTAAAATTATTGTAAATGTTTTCAACCACTGGTCATAATCTGGTAAAGTTATTTATCAATATTAATGATGGTCAAAAACCTTTGTTGTTTTAAACTTCTAGTTACTATTGTTCTCTATACACAAACTTAGTTTTCCTGACAGGCAAACAGTGTCTGACAAAATAATAATGTTTCAAAGAAAGAATTCGAATAGTAACCTATATATGCTCTTTCTGACAGTTCCTGTCCTATGAATCGATTGGGATTTAGGACGATGTCCATGGCCAGCACTTGGTGGATGAACGTCACGACTCCCTCCGCTGTAACTGCTTGCTGTCTCATCATCCCACTCATCATCCCAACCATCCTGGTCTTCACTGGCTTGTCGCGCCACATGACTAGCATTCTGATTATAGCTCAGCAAAGGAGGGGGCACTTTTAGACCATTGTCAATAAACTATAAAATAATACAACAATCTGTAAATATAGTGCTACTGAAACGAAATCTTCAAACTAGTTTAAAATATCTGAACCCATAAAAAGACAAATACTTATTTCAATTTAGTGTCAAAGCAGTGAACATTTTTTTAAGCTCATTAGAAAAATTATGCGTGATGTCACATGATTTGAAAGGCAAGAGATCAGTTTCACTTTCCCAGTCGATTTAATGAGATCAAGACAAAATTTATGTGGCTGGTAATCCAGTATTTGAGCAAAAAACTCACTAGTTCACTGTAAACCCAAGTACAAAAAAACACCCATGTGACGTCATAAATCGCTGTCTGATGTTTTGAATTTCATTCACACTGAATGCACTACTTTTAAAGCTTATTTCACAAACTGAAAATGGTCTGGTAAGCACTTTTACCCATCTGTAGTTGAACAGAAGTGTCAAGAAAGCTCTTAAAAGTACCAATGACAAAATGACTTCGGAAAGCACTTTAAAAGTAATTCCAAATTGATTTTTCTAATAGTTCTAACAACAATTGGCTAAGCCCTACCCAGGTCTGAAGGTGATTTTGCAAGATTGATAACATTAATTTGTTACACATAAAATGTGTTGGTACATGTGATGCTTGAATAAGTCTGAGAATTGAGAAAACTGATCAATAATTTAAACATGTCTGATGAACATGGTCAGCTTTAGATAACTAACAGCAATAGAAAAGACCTCCATTTCTTAACAAAACAACCTTTCAGTATTTAGGAAACTATGCAAGTCAGTCGATGCAACTAGGACTTGCAACGCTTGTATAAGAATTGAAAAGGCAAAACACATTAAATAATTTTTAGAGTTGGACTGGCCTATTGAAGTGTTGTTCACCTGAAAATCTCCACAATGACTAGACATTGACAATTATAAACTTGCACATTTTCAACAGATTTACATTCACAATTGGAACTTTCATCATAGCATGACTGATGATGAAAGAGTGATTCAATCATGGTTAATCCCAAACACTGGCAGATTCACAAATTAATTTATACACTTGGAAGTAATGTAATTTCTGGCGATTGAGTGACCATAGGAACGAATTAGACAGAAATTGATATTTCTGCGGCACGGTGCTGACAGTAGAGACTGGGTGCGAAATAGAAGAAGTGTAGTGTGGGTAATAGTTGAGTATATAAAATGAATAAAGGACATGTTGAGTCAATCTAGGCTCTGACTCCTGAACTGAGCGCACAGTGAGAAAATTTTTTATGTAAAATGATTTTTCATACTAGTGTAATTGTTCACTTTAAGGTGTTGCCAAATCATAAGAGAGTGATGTAAATGATTGATTTTGTAAAATTAGGAATCCTTTAGACCTCGGAGGAACGTGGCACTGCATTGGTTCGAGGAATACGTTTCCATTTTTCCCAAGGGGTTTTTTGGTTTTTCGTATCCGGCAGTGATCATAAGTTATAATGTAGGTATCGTTAAGAGGATTATGTAACACTCAACGAGTCAAGCCTGCTCCACCAAAATAAACCAAATGGGTTTTATTTGTCTGTTGTGTAGTGGAGCAGAAATGACTTCTATTTGTATTTGATCTGATAACCTGTCATAAGGAAAGTAGATGTCAGTCTTGTCATTCTAACAAACGAGAGCTGGAATCTATTAATAATAAATAGGCCATAAAAATGGCCAACTATGAATTAACAGGTAATTTCCGCACTCCATAGTAACTACTTGCTATAAATACTCTTCGCGTTTCGAAAAATGTTTTTAAATAAACACTTCAATCACAGAATTAATGATACTGGATTGGAAAAATTCCACCTTTCAAGACAAGCCGTTACATGCTCTGAAGATTTTCTACGAATCAACAAAAATAGAAAAATGATTGTAATTAGCTATAATAATCACCTTGGGAAACACTTACGCTTTATTTTCAACCGTAAATTTTTTAAACAAACTAACTCACACAGTTAAGTTAAACAGTAAGTTTATTTATGATTTTTGAAATACATAGAACATCGCTTGATTTTCAAAACTTTTACCGAGGCGTTCAATATCTTATAAAGCTACGAGCAATATATAAGGTTTGAAGTTGAGAGCCTTCACCAAAAATAAACTTCGACTTACCTCAACATACGCTTCTGGAAATAAACCACGTTTGCCATTTGAACTGACACCTTCCCACCATCCTTCGCCAACGTCCTGAAAAACCCAGCGTATATACCCAATAAAGCTCAAGCAATGTGTGTAAATCATAATACAGATTATGAGTGATACGTACCGTCCGTGACACAGTTAAGATTTCATCGGCAGAAACAGTGAGTTCTCCTGATGGCTCATCGCCGTCGAAATCGTAAAGCACTCGAACCTTATGAAAATATAAAAGATTAGAAATTCTGCAAAAACGCCAAAATTGACGCAATGAATGTTAAGCAATTCACTCACTTTTCGTCCTGACATTCTACCTCATTTCTCACATACAAAAAATTCAAAACAACTCCAACAAGAACATTAGAACATATCACGTGAATTAAAAGTGCTTCCCCGCATGGTGGTCTTACAATGGCACTTATCATTTAAACGCCCAGGAGCCCTATGTATTTGTGTCCACAATGGCGCTCATCTCCTAGCTAGGCATAGGGAGGGGGCTTTTGGCTCCATTACTCTTCAAAATAATCAAAACTTAACTGAAAATTAACGTCTAAATAAAACGATAAACTAATGAGCATTTTGTATGTTGCTTTAGTCCACCGGAAAACTGCCATATTTTTCTTGGACGGGTACCGGGTTGGAACTCCTAGGCGACGGCCGCCGTACTGGCAACTAGCCAACGATAGAATTTTATAAGTTTCGTGCCACATACTGATTTATTCCCGCTTCTATAGATATATGTTATTGTAAATATCAATAACTTCAGAACTGAATCCAGTTTGTATTAAATACAACACAAGACAAAGTATACACAATACCGGCCCAACCGGCCCAATACACGGCGGCGGGGTAAGCCCAGGTTCGGCAAGTACTGGGTGTTTTAAAAAGTTGCTAAATTCTATCTAATAGCTTCTTGAAAGTTATAAGTGTTTTAAAAACGCTTTGGTGAAACTTTAAAAATTTAGTTACCAGCCACTTGTTTAAAAGTTCTTTGGTCAAACTGAACATTGAATCAAACTAAGTAGACTGACTTCCGGTTTTTCCTTTTGCGTAGCCGGGGTTAGGTAGGTAGAATTCGGGATTTTTTAAAGTTTCTTCTCAAAACGGAAAGCAAACAAAAGGGCTTCTTTTGCTTTCGAAGTCTAATTCAACTAAAAAGGAAAACTGACTAAGCAATCAAAACTGAGTTCGTTGAAAGTTGCCCAATTGTTTTCTCATACTCTCGGGACTACTCGACACTGTTTGTTGGTATGCAGTGTGTTGAACCAATTTTTATGGAATTTTAAGGATTTACCAACAAAGTAGAAACGTAAGTCCTTACTAAAATTCACAGCCAATTCCTGGAACGAAACCAAGCTGTATTGACCGGCGGTTGTGCTAATTATAAGGCCAGGAAATGCAGCGATTGATCAGTCTAAACCTGAACTTCCGGGTTTTCCTTTTTTGTTGAAGTAGGTCGCAAGAGTACTTTAAAGTTTCCAACTATAGTTAAGGCGGAAACGAAACAGGCTTGCTTTAACATGTTCAAGTAAGTACTGAAACAAAACCAATAAGAGAAACGCTTAGTGTCTTGTGCGTGCGTGTCAGTTGTGGACTGAAAGGCGGAATGGGGTCTTGATTGTGTCTTGTATACTTTTAATCTTTTCTTTTTAAGTTTGATACTCCAATTATCAAAGGAAAAGTTCTTTTTAAGTTTGATACTCCAATTATCAAAGGAAAAGTGCTTCTAATGTTTATTTATACAAGACAGCACGAGCTCATCCTTTTATCCTAAACTTCGTTTCCCCTTCTTCGTCAACTAAAACTTTAGGGTGATTTACAATGAGGAATCAAAAATATCGTTCTCGTATCAGGGGACTGGCACCAAGTATAACCACGAGTCCTCTTTACCGTCACGATAGAAAAAGGCAAAAACATAGCAAAATAATTATTGTCTAAAGAGTAAGCACAACTCAGACATAGAAACTTTGCTTTAGAGAAACTAAACTTTTTTTTAATATTGAGTTACAACATCAGGTCAATTGCGGGTGTTTCTTCTGGCTATTTTCAATGATGGTAGCTCAAGTATTGTTTCTAGCCCGTTTATTGTTTTAAAACTTATGCTTAAAATTGATTAGGGATGGGGGCTTATTCGAGTGGGGGGAGGATTACTGAAGGAGGGGTCTTAACCAAGTCTTTATGGTACAGACATTACCAATGATGGGAGACCAACATTCTAACGACACAAAACATTTTATTTCTGAATTTAATGGGCGCTGCTTCAATAAAAAAAATACAACAAACGGTTTACACTTACAAATAGTCAAACAGAGAAAGTAATGTCTGAATATTTGAACCTATAATAAGTACTCTATCACTCACATTTAAGCTTAATTACTCCTTCTAGAATATTATAATATTGCTTTCATAAACTAGAAACAAATCCTTGTTCTTCCAAAAACTTCAAATTGCTGAACAACTGGAATATCAACACTCTTGAAAGAATGGTCAAATCTCTAATTAGCTTTCTAAAAAAGAAAAAAAAACATGTAAATTAAACAAATTCTAACTTTGTAAATCCTGATGCATCTGTTTCATACTGATTTTGTTCTAAAGGGTCAATAAGACAATATGGGTTTTGAATCGTTAATACCATATTAAATAAAAAAGAAGTTGACTTTAGCCTCCAAACAACAATTATAGATCGCTTAAATGAAGATATCAAACTGTTTATGGACCCTTCTACTTGACTCACACATAAATAGCATTTCATTTCCAATTCATACTTTGTTCTTAAATCATTCATTTAGTTCTCTGAAGATATTTCTGAACATAATAACAACTTCAACAGTTGAAATAGTTGGACTATTCAATATCATAGGCCAAAGTACAAAAACTCACAATTCAACTCTTCTTTGGTAAAGCTTTACAACATCGACTTCAACATCAAAACTAGAATAATTTAGCAAAAACATTTCACCATCTTTAACTCTCAATGGAATTTTCATCACTTTGATCTAATTCTGCTTAAAAGCTTTGAACTTTCCACAATACACTGGACTGGCTACTACCATGATAATTATGCACATAAATCTAAATTTCTAAGGTTGCTGTTGTCAGTGGCTACTAATGTAAGTGATTTATAATGAATAATTAGTAAAAGTTTTTAAACTTTGGCATCATGTTCAAAACTGGATTGAATATTTGAGTTTTTGCTCAGTAAAAAGTTACTAAGTTTAGTAGTCACTATAACTTAGTAACAATCTTAAGTTCTTCAACAATACTTGTCACATGATGATCACATGATCAACTGGTTTACAGGTTTAATTCTTAACTAAAATATGCAAACAAACTGCTTGTTGTAATGTAAACTGTTGTCACTTAAATCAAATTCACAGTTACTCCTTCATAATAACCATTATTTTGGCCACCAATTCCTCAGAATAATTGCCTGCCCCCCCTCAAAACAAATCGATGCAATTATATGCTAGTAAAATGACAAACTGATTTGGTAAATATAAAACATAAACTTCATACAAAAATCTCAACATGTAATTTGCTTGCTCTAAAACCATTCACAGTCAACAAAGCTCAACTGACTCAAGATGTAAAAAAAACTGCAGATTTCAAAACATCACACATTTTGAATACAGACAAAGAAATTAATATAAAGACAAGGCTACAGCACAATGCTGATCAATCACACAGAGAATGTCAAACATTTTAAGATGTCTTACTGCATAATGCTCACTGTCTTTCCCAAAGCCAAAATTTCAAAAACTGAAGTTTAGGAAAGGCAAACATTTCACTAATAACTAATTAAATACAATGTCTGCAAGAGATCAACTGTGGTGTGTCTTGCAATAAACATCTAAAACAGCAAAAGATCACACTATCAAAAACTGTAATTTAGTGAAGATACATACGCTAAACTGTGATTTCATCAACTTTTACTGTCAGCTTTTTCATCAGTTAGCTTCTTGACAGTGAGCGCTAAAAACCCAACAACTTCATAATAGAGAGCATTTTGTTCAAAAATTGCAAAATGACACATGTATAGTTTCCTTCACATGTCGTATGGTAATATCAAAAGAGACTGACCTGAAACAAAACTATTTTACAGATGTACTTTAATGCTTGTATCAAGATATTTTCATAACAAAAAAAAACAGATATACTTTGAAATGGTTTTGTTTGAAGTATACAAACCAAATGAATACCTTTACATGTTGCTTATCATTCAATATATTTTGCACTAATTTCTCCAAAACATATTGACAAGAGGTTTACTACTGACTTAACAACAAGAACTGCTAATTTGTAAATACGGGTTCTGTCTGCTGCATAGTTAATTAGGTAATGAAACTGAGCTTAGGCTGATAATAAACTCTTGACATATTCCATTAAAAAATTATGTTTTGCACCAATCAGTAACTAACTGTATTCCTATCAGTTGAAAAGAAAATATAGCAAGTATTTAATATAACTTTAAAGAACAGTTGTACAAAAAAATCTATTCATTTAAGACTAAGTTCCAAGAACATGATGTCATGTTGGGTGTTTTTGGTTTGAAGCTCTTTGGCTTATTGCTTCTCATTGCATCTCGCCGCAGAAACATTACAGATTAAAGTTAAACAATACAAAAAATGCAGCAGTCCATTTCACCTGCAGAAACAAAAGGAAACTATTTGGTCACTGAGTCTGGTGTTTCCTAACAATAATCACAAAAAGAAAAATCATAATCGGTTAGTTGGTTGGCTAACAACACTACAGATCAATCATGGATAGTTTTAGATTCCTGCTTTTTAAACAAAACCCAATTCCCCCAGGGTATAGTGTCTTTCACCCCCCCTGGACAGGGCACTAATCCATCGCAGTCAGCCCTTAGCAGAAGCTAGTACTCATTTAAACAGATCAGAAGTCAACTAGAAAAATTAGGGTAAAAATTCTTGCTCAAGGACACAACACAGTGGTCTGGCTAGGGCTCAAACTCTCTATCCTAGGGATTACAAGTCGGACATGCTAACCTCTTTGCCACAGCATAACCAACATTTCAACTAACATTATGGTGGGTAGTGAGGGAGTTGAAATAAAATGTTAAATGAGAAGAATAATGAGCACAATCACCAAACCCTCCCCTCCTGACCAAGCGCAAGTGCAGTTGTCTAAGGACAGTCAGGCCTTAAATTCTAACAAATATTAACTTCAAAATCGGTTGACTTAAACTTTCCCTAAACCCTAAAAACTCAACTTCTCTTAAAACTTCCATTTTTAAACCCCTATCACCCATTAAAAAAATTAAAAACCCAGATTACAGATGATTCCTTTTCAATCAGTCTGTGATTGAATGATAGGAGTCCCAAAATTTCGAACTATAGATACCTTGCTGGCTATCTTAGTAGCCTCCCCCTTGGCTGTAGTTATAGTTTGCTCCGTAGTTGCCATAGGAACCACTACTAGGCCATCCTGTGTTGCCGGCCTGACCCTGTGAATAACTGTCGTACTGTCCATAGTTCATGCCAGCATAACCAGGTGCACTGTAACCACTCCCAGAAGCCCAACCCCCGTAGTTTGCTGCAACACCATAAGCTTGAGAACCATAACCAACACCATTGCTGAAACCTTGGTAGCTACCCCTTCCTCTGCCGGCAAAACCACCTCTCCCACGGTAATTACCATCACCCCCACGGGATGGTGTTTTTGCTTTGCTGACCTTGATAGTTCGGCCATCAAGTTCCTGTTTAAAAAATAACAAAGTTAAAACTTGGATTGATCTGTTTGCCTTTTGTGTGAATGTAGTAACAAGTTCTTTTTATTTACAACAGAACAAAACATACATTATATTTCCAAACCTATCTTTAGGTCAGACGCCTTCTAAAAACTAAGGAAGCCCTTTTTTTGAAGCATCTTGCCTTACCAAAAATATGCTATCACTGAATTTATAGTAGAGTTATTAAAAAAACAACTAAATTTCAAAACTATCTCTCCAGAAAGATAGATTAAGGTGAAAGTCCATTGTACAGGTTTAGGGAATAACTACAATATATAACTACATACACAATTAATAATGGTTTATTCACAAAACATTGTTCAATTACTGTGCTTACTTAGAATGTTGCTCCTCCTAACTTTTTCTATAATAATTAGTACTGGATAATGGAGCCAGAAGAAAAGGTGGAACTGCACACAGTTTGAGCATCCTGCTGATTGACAGTAACTATTTTGTTTTTTCTATTTAAAGCAACATATACCATAATTTCTGGGCAATTAGCCGCACCACTATTTTTTGGCCCAAAGAAGATAAATTATAAACAAGCAGACTACCTACACGGGTAGATAACCTGCATCCAAAAACAAATAAAACATGTGAAAAACTGCAAAAACTTACGAATTTGAAACGGTTTAAAAATAGTTCTCCTTGCTATTCCATGTATAAAGCATTAAGTTTCCATGTTATTTAGCTGCTATTTCAATGGAAAAAGCACTCCTCTTTCAATCCACAAACTTCTAACTTTTGATACAAAGTTTCTAATCCAATTCATTAATGTTTTTTACTTCATTTGTCTGCATTTTAGTATTGCATATTGCTATTGCAATCATTCAGTGCCAATTTTGTTAGGTTGAGGAGAAGCTTGGGCGAGTGCAAAAAAGCTCAAACAGGGTGGGGTCAATTGAGCAGATTCAAGGGATATCTATTTAATGCAAGCTTACAAGGCCTTAGAAATCGCTTGAAAACGAAATATATTCTCCTAGGGTTTGAATTCGCAATTTGCGAACCAGTTTTTGGATCTTGTGAATCAAAGATCATTCTTTTGCAAATTGAAGTTTTTTGACATCATGTACTTGTTTAAACAAAGAAAGATAGCCGAAATATATACAAAAAAATACAGCAAATAGCATGTAAAAAGATAATTTACACACACTTTAATGGTTTTCTTTGACCTTTGAACATTTAAGGATCGACCAAATTGCATCACGCCAGTGAAAGAAGAAGAGAAATAGAAGCAAGTGCCACAGATTTTTAAGAACATCGTTTTGCGGACCTTTTGTGTAAGTTTGCAACTGAAAGGCAAAAGTGCATGCAATGCAATTTGTTTTAGCAGTGTTTTGATTCAAATAAACTTCTGTTGAAAACATCAAATGCTTAGGTTCCTTAAAATTAATATTGTTTGCTTTGTTGCTGTTGCTTTTCCACTCACACACAAAAAAAGTTTAGTTTCACAAATGCATTAAGTGGAATTCAAAATTGTTCTGTATCCGAGTATGGATGGGGGATTTGAAATAGACCTTGTCTCTATCATACCCTGTCTTTAACTCAAGATGGTACTAGACTAGTTCACTGATTCTTGTAAGTGTCTCATTTACACCAGGCTGTAGGTGTTGGAAATCATTTTTCTTGTGCTGCATCATGAATGAAATGAATTGAAAAATGAATCAAATACCTTCAGAGGATGGAAGCCTGTGAAGTCGACATGAAAAGTGTCAACAATGAAAAACTTTTATGTTCATCCAACTTATTGGTTGAGTGAAATACAAACCAAATGATCTAGAAACTATTGCATTACTTGCACCTCCATATTATCTGCAGCAACATCTAAATATATAAAAATTAACATAATACCTGCAGTAATCGCCTGGAAATTACAGTAGTTTGTCTGGAGAAAAATTAAATATGTCGATTATCCTTACCATTCCATTCATTGTTGCAATGGCTTGTTTGGCGGAGTCATCGAGATCAAATTTTATGAACCCGTAACCTTTTGACTTCCCATCTTTCTCTCGAATTATGATAACTGAAAATGTAATAAAAACAGTTCAGATAAAACACTTGAATGTACATACATGTATAAGACTGTTCGAAAAAGTCTGAACTTAATGGCATCGATCTCTTTTTGGTACTATCTTCCATAAAACAATACAGTTTATACTCTGTGGGATGTAAATTTTTCTATCAGTTTATTTGTGAAAAAGAGCTAAGCATTTAAACCTACTATGTCAGATATGTGCATTAGTCTCGTAGTCAGATGGTCCTCTAAGAGCATTCTCATAACAAGGGAACTCAAAACTGCTAGGAGTTTCAAAGAGTTTTTCATGGCTTGACCAATAACAGCCCTACTGGATAGGCAAGTTTATTGCTAGATTCTACAAGTCCTGATCTTGAGTTCTTTTCACAGAAAAACCATTTTTGTTCAATTTTCACATGCATATTTTGTAATTTATACAAGCACTCATTAATCTCAGTCACAAATTAATTGCAAAGCATTTATCAAAAATGGTAGTGTAGATTTTCTTAGACAACTGCAGATTGTGAAGTCAATGCAGAAGCAGACCAATTGCAAATGCCATTGTACCTCTACTTGCATGTGACGCATTTCACAGGAGCCTGTTACAAGGTCAGCTGTGCATATATGATCCACCACATTTGCCATGGAAGAAAAACATTCAAGTAAAAGAGTTGCTTGTCCTTTGTGCTTTCCTTCGAAATCAGAAAGAAATTAAAATTGAAACAAATGCATGTTTTTGATGAAACCATGAAAATGCTGCCAATTCCATTTAATTAGAAGCGAGTCAATACTCTGTTGCACAAGTTGTCACAAAAATGGGATTTTTAACTCAATCAACAGTAACTGTAAAAGAAAACAGCTCAGATTTTCTCGAAGCTAAGCAGGACTAATTGCCAATGAGTCAGTTGAGGGGAAGGCCCTAGGGTTAATAAGAGGGCAGATTATAGAACAGATGTGTATATGTGAATGAATCTTATAAAAGGAGAAAACTCCCAATGGCAAGCTAATGGGTGTAACAATAGGAAAGCCATTTACAGTATCAGTTTTTTGGAACAAGCCAATCACAGTGATGTAATTGCTTTTCTGTGTTGTTCATTGGCACTTATCAGTAGCTACATCTAGTTTAGGAGTAACTTCTAACACAAAAGTGTAATAGCTCCCCAAGAATCTAACCTCTCCCCTGACTGATTCCTGTTTGTCATTCAGAGAGAATCTATTGCAGACCCAATGCTAAAGCTAGAGTAAAACTTGCTTATTTAGTGTACCACTGACTGAACACCATACTTAAACATCACATAAAAACCTTAGTGGGTTCTAATACAGGAAATTTTTTTAGATATTAAATTTATTGGATAACAAAATCAACATTGCCAACTTTGAGAATGCAGTCATGTATGAAATAGTGCTGACATTGAACAATCACTCAAAATCATGTAAATCTCAGCCAAAATAATCAGTCAGTGATTTCAGTGCCTGTTGTCATACTATTTACTTTGTAACTGCCAAACCAGAGTGCAGACATTGGTATGTTCCCAGACAGGGCGTCCTGTAATTTCTTTTAGCTGGCTAGAACAATAATTGTGCTATGTTTTGAGGTTACTCTCTGAGCTGGTTCTGTTCGCACTGGTTGGAAACTAGTTAAATGACCTCTACACCAACTCCAAAGAAAGTATCGACCACCAATAGTTATATGTTAGGCAAGGCTATATGGAAATCAAAACAACCAATCATTTCAAGTAACATACTCTTGGGTTTCCAAACATAGCTTACAACAGAAACAATCAGTTTCAGTTTGGGTTTGTAGTCTTCACTACCCTTGGTTATTTAGTAAATCTAACAAGTTTTACAACCAAATTGAAGACCCTAGTGCAAAAACGATGTAAGTGACTTTGTATGAAAAACTAAATTCTCCCAATGATTATAAAGAGATAATAGGGATAATGTAGAGAGAATTGAGAACTTCATCAAAAGTCACATCGTTTTTGCACTATACTCTTCAATTAAGGGACTCTGAGAGCCTACGAACTGTCGTTTTGAAAGGTAATTTAGTGGACTACTAAGTCCATACTAACAGACTGTTAAACTCTGAATTCAAAATGTCTGTCCAAGTTAGACTTACATTGCCAATCTCTTCAAGGCCCACTTTTCTGTTTACTTTTGGCTTTGCTGGTTCACATGTTACAGCAGCTTCAAATATCTGAATCTTTATCAATCAAATCAGGCCTGTGCTTGTTTTACTGAAACTATGACAGTCATGGTTGGAAATCTGAAAGTTCTTCTTTTTCTGTTGTCAAGGAACATTTGAGTTGAGGCTGCTTTTGGTTTCTTTCTGTTTTCTTTTCTTTTCTCTTTCTACTAAACTGAGGGTTTGTGTTCAAATTTCCTAAATATTGATCACTGTTGATAAATAATGGTCCTAAACTGAATTTATTTTATACATACTAAAGAACTCTTTCAAGTCTAGAATAAAAAGTGCTCTCAAACCTCAGAAAAGAAAAACAGTTTCAAGAAAGATTGTAACCATGAAGTTCTTAACTCCCCATTTTATCAAGATGTACATAGAACTAACAGTGACACAAGTGTAGCTTGGATGATCTGCCGTCAAGTAAATAAGGATTGCTCCGTCATCGAGCTAATGACCTAAAACGACTTCACCATTAACAAGTGTGAGAAAAACTCAATCAGTCAGCAATAACGACTTATTCACGTCGATTTTAACAAACTTTGAATCTGTGCCTCTGAATTGCACGAAGTGTGACTAATGTAATCAGGTTTTCTCGATCCAATCGAAGTGAAATAACAATTCTAAGTCTTCTTGGTAGTTAAGTATTGAAATCAGCTCGTCATTTTAAAATCATTCCACTTATCAGGGATAAATTCGAATAAAGAAAAAGGATCAATCCACGTGCATGCTGTCACGATCTCTTTACTTCCGATCCTTGCCGTGTTGCAATACGATAATGTCAAGTTTAATAACTGAGTTGTAATAATTAACTATATATTGGCTACTCAAACATGAAACAAACCTTCTTGAACATTTCCAAATTTTGAAAAATGCGATCTCAAAGATTCTTCGTCTGTATTATAGTTGATTCCCCCCACGTAGATCTTGCTCGGTTCGCTCACACCACCAGCAGAATACGACATTGTGATTTGACGGGCTTTGAAGTTGTTCTCTACAAAGAATAATGCACTGTAATGTCTTAAACAAAACTTAATATACACACTGTTACGTTCGGAAGTTTCTTTCGGGGAAAAACTTCCTTCAAACGGTACCAAAATCACGAGTTCAACAAAGTCTTAGAACAAAAAAAATACCTTTTACAGCTCACACGGAAAAACGCCGACTTTTGCGCATGTCAGGTAAAAGTTTCGCCAGTTTTTGCCGAGAGAACCTGGGAACTAAACTGTCCCCACCAAGCCCTTTAGACTGAGGTCCAAAAAATAGCGCCCCTAGCTTACGGGCATGAGACAATCCGATTGTTATTTTTATGCGTCATTCAAGAACATTATAAAATGCAATGCGAGCTCGCACTAAAAGTTTACGCATTGATCACGTCCGAATTTTCCGCATTTTCGCTTGATCTCCCACTCTCACACATTTGACAGAAATCTCACGCATTTTTAAAGAAAACTTTGATAAGTAAAAGTATACAACAACAACAATGTGCTGTTCGTTTGTGATTCATTAACAAATTCTGTAAAAATTTAGATATGAAGGACAACGTGCTTTTTTTTTAGTTAGCTACGTGATAAGGGTTTAGAAGGATTATCTAACAGTTGTGTGTATAAATAGGCCACATGATGCGAGGCAATGGGAACTGTCACTTAAACAGTCGACACAAAAAACTTCTGGCCCAAAGAAATCTCCCACATTTTGAAGTTAGAAGGTTTGCACCTCTGCATTCGGGGCCCTAAGAATAGTTAAAGCTCTAATTATAACTGCCTGGGACGTGGTCATAAGTTAAATATGTCGAAAGGTACTCGCTCGCGCTCCACTGAAATCGGAGAAATCGAATACAAATGCAACCGAAATGCAGAGCATTCCTCTGAATGTAGTAAAACAGATGCTTAGTGTCCAAGAATCTGCTTTGAAAAGTTTTTTTACGGCCTGTATGGACTCAAAGAATGCAAGATTCGGCAGTCTGATCAAAGAGATTAGAGACCTACAGATAAGTATCGAATTCACTCAGGCTCAAGTGAAAGAATTGAGTAAACAGAGTTGCGAAATGAAGCTTGAACGCGTTCAGAATGAACTTGAAACCCTCCGTGATAAGACAGATGATCTGGAAAACAGATCTCGACGCAATAACCTTTGCTTCGAAGGGATCCCCGAAGAAGAAGAACAGTATAAGAAATAATCCTAAGCAGAGGAGAAAGTAGTGAAAATATTGGAAGAAAAAATGCCAGAATTACCAGTGCGTGATATTAAGGTGGAGAGAGTCCACCGTGTGGGTGCCAGAAAAAGCTCCAAGCCAAGAGCAATAGTTGTAAAATTCTTAAACTACAAAGACCGAAAACGAGTGTTGAAATCGCGAAGAAGCTTAGCAGGCTCAAGAATATTCATTCGTGAAGATTTTTCTGACCGTACTGCAGAAAAGAGAAAACTACTGATTCCAGAAATGATGGAGGCAAGAAGGAATGGAAAAATTGCTTATATCAGGTACAACAAGCTCATTGTACACGATAGACCAGCTGGGATGTTTGTGTGCTTATCTCTCGTACCTTGCAATGATGCATGGTTATGAACAAGAACTGCCCTGGAGATAAATATTTAGATGTGTCGTATTGTAAGGAACAAAGAAACTGTTACAATAACTGACAAAAAACTCAAATAAATAGGTGCAGAACCAGTGCAGAACCGTGTACGCTCGATATACTTGCAAACGTTGGATTTGAAGATCACGATCAGTTGAATAAAGTATTAACATTTTTTAAGTTTTCTTGTCAAAAAGACATGCAGTGACTGATCTTACAACGTGAAATTTATTATGAATTAGCCTGTAAACAATCAATCTGTTACATCACTATTGTCAGGGTCGTAGTCGAAGATCTGCTGATCAATGCCTCCTCGTCGTGCCCAGGTCTAATCAAAAGACCTATGGTGACAGGGCTTTCTCAGCAAGCTGTGGAATGCCCTGCCCATGGACATTAAGAGCAGTAGCTCAATCTATATTTTTAAAACGCGTCCTAAAACACATCTATTTAAACAAGCATTTTTGTAATTTTTTATAGTACGTACTTAGCATTTTTTTAATTGTAGTAATTATTGTATATTTAGTTAGCTTTTTATATTGTAGTATTGTAAAGCGCCATAGGGCAGTTAGTGGATTTGGCGCTATATAAATAAGTTATTATTATTATTATTATTATTATTATTATTATTATTATTATTGTTGTTGTTGTTGTTAAACAGGCTCTCTGTTCGAGTAAAGGGGAGAAATATATCGAGCGGCGAAACACCGCTATAAGCAATCATTGCCTTCAACGTAAAGTCACCTCCTCTCGCCCCTTGTATTAACAAAATACTTATTGATGCACGACGCAAGATTTTTGCACTACCCAACAGATCAGAAGTTATAAGCAAAAGAGTTTGCGGATGGTCTGATTGCAAGTATAAAAGCACTCTGGTAATAATTGACCAGGCACAATATCCTTGGTATGCAGTGCTTGTGAGCACGCCTTCTCATATACACCAAAAAGAGAGTTGATTTAACCTTGCTCAGAACATTTTACTAGTTTGAATCTGCAGTCCGGACTTGTTTTGTAAATAAGCGGAGCAGCAAAAAATTGCGTATCCTAGAACTCAGAGAGTAAGTTTGAGAAGCTCCAGAGACGGAGAAATGGTATAGAATACCTGTGAAGTAGATAGATTTGAGAGTAGCTTGGCCCAAAGGTCTTGCTTTGTTTCAGAGCGTAGTAATTTTCGCCGCACTAGGTAAATCATGGGTGATGAGGGGAGAGAGAGAGAGAGAGAGAGAGGGGGGAAGGGGGCTTTAGTATGGTTGTAGCTTTGGTGGGTTAGTTTGGACCAGTAGCCAAGGAGTTACGTACTTTGGCTTCGTCTGGTTGTAGCTTTGATAAATCTATTCGGGCCGATAGCAATAGAGTTACGGACTTTGGTTTAGTCTGGTTGTTGCTTTGGTGGATCAATTACGAACTTTGGACCGATAGCCATGGAATAACCGACTCTGGTATCGTCTTGTTGGAGCTTTGGTGGGTTAGGTTTGACTGACAGCCATGGAATTACGAACTGGTTGTAAATATGGTGGATCAGTTGGACCAATGGCCATGGACCATTACCCTCATGTTACAAGTTTGGTAACTTAGTGGGACTGATAACCACGAAGGGTAAAATCGCTGACTTTATCTGACTGGCTCAGTGTATTAGTTTTATTGGTAGCCATGAAAAAAAGCTCGTAGGTTTAATTTAATTACGCGCAGTCCAAATTTTTCCTCTTTAGCTTGTCCGAGAAAACGAGCGAAAACAGGGGCTGGGTATAAACTTGGTGCGGATTGCGTAATTAGAAAGAGGGAGTCGATTACTTAGTCAGTTTGACAGACTTTGCAAGGGCCATCTGCTTGGTCATGGAAAAGGTTCGCCAAGGGAATACCAGAATATATACGGTTTAGTTGCATAACGACGCGCTAAAATTATAACCAATATAACCATTTTTAATTCTAACTGTTCACTGATCGCCCTGCACATCGGTCAACCAATAGAAGTTTAGAACAACTGCTATTAGACTTGGAATAGAACTGGAAGATGTTTTACAAGCTTGCATGGGTATAGTGCAATGGAACTTAGAAAACTAATACAGGGTTCTTTGGAATAAAGTGGAACTCCACATGCAAATAAAGTCTAGGAGTATCTTTGTACATTGGTAGCTTTATAATGCGAACAGTCAACCTTTGGTTAAAATATCAAACAACGCTACGACGACAGTTTAGGGTGCAAGGACTACCTAGTCCTGGTTTTATTTTCCTACGGTCGATATTCTGAGGTCTCTAGCCACGACACTAATTCCACTGCTACTTAAGTTTGAGCTGTGAGAAGATAGGGAGAATTGCTTACATTCCAGTTTTTGTGTGGTCATTATTTCAAATTTTGTACAAACAGAAACTTTTAAATTTTCCATACTTTCTTTTTGAAAAGCGAAGCGATTACTTAATGTGTAACCAGCATAATAATTGACACAATACTGAACATCTAAACAAAACATTGCATTTATAAGTGAGGACAAGCACAGTTCAAACTTGTCTTTCTTCACGTAATGCAACGCTTAGTGGATGTACAATGTATGCTTGTGTTAAGCTTAGCATTGTCAATACTACAAGTTCGACGTTAATCATCGTGAACTTACATCTTGTCACTGCTAAGCAAGTAATGATAGATAATTATATGGCATAGTTAAGACCTTACACCAATTTCCACAATGCAATATGTACTGTTCATTGTTTCTAGAAACCTTTGAAACAAATAGAAAAAATCAATTTTTACGCACACCATCAAAGCACAAGCAACTGGAGTACATACGCATTGTGGGAAGCGATTGAGGTCTTCGACGAAGCTTCAAGACGCAGCAGTCAAAAGTTAAAAACACACAGGCCATTCAACACTAACACGGAAACCTTTGACGTCAAACAGACTGTTACAAATCAAAGAAGACCAAGCAGAAAGGGGTATGAGCAAATGTTATGCAACAAAGCATTCTATCCTGCTATTATCACAAAGGAACACGAGTACATATGTGGGTTGCTGCTCTGAGAGATGATCGAGACAAACAAACCTTAGAAATTCCATCTCTAAATTACTTCAGTTAACCCTTTTTCTATTACATGTACATTTGCAAATGACAAAGTTTCAAATCTTATTAAAACTTTTAAATTTTTTAAAACCTGAGAGTTAAATATTATGAAATACTTCATTGCTATTTTTTGGGAGGCAAAACAAAAGTTTTCTGAGCAGAGTGAAACAAAAACATATGGCCCCAGTTCTTGAAAAGTGGTTAAGTTTAATAAAAGTGTTCTAAAACACGAAGGTCTTATTGGAACTTGGTTAGATCATAGTCTAGCCACCCCAACGAAACAAGAGCCATTTTAATGAGCAAGTGAATGCAGCCGAGTACTTTACCTGTGTTGGATTGCTGTTAAGGCACTAACCTAACTGTTGTTAAAGTTAACACTAACCAAACTACTGTTAAGGTTAACACTAACAAAAGTGTTGTTCAGGCTAACATTAACCAAACTGTTGCTTAGGTTAATACTAACCAAGCTACTGTTAAGATTGACACTGAAAAAAGTGTTATTAAAGTTAACACTAACCACTTCATTGTTAAGGGTAACACTAACAAAACTGTTGTTAAGATTAACACTAATCAAATCAATTAAGGTTAACACTTACCAAACAGTTGTCAAGGTTTAACTAACTTAACTTTTGTTAAAGTTAATCAGCAATAACCAAGTTGGTCAGGTTAACATTTTCCAACATGACTGTTTCATCTTTTTGAAAACTCACCCAGTGCAGCATGCAGAAATCAACAGTTTTAACTATTAAGACTTCAAAGTTACTACTTTTAACTTAACTTTCCTATGTCAAAACCACACTACATTATATTAACTAAACTCCATAAGATTTATAAAACGTATTCAGAAGGTGGAAATTTTTTGGGTGAAATTCATGTCCATAAATGAACATAATTTCTAACATTTTGATTCAAAACTTGGTATTTATTAGCTGTTGGATCTGAAATGGTTAAAACAACGTTTTTTACCTCAAGGTTACATATATTAGTGATCACCTAAATGAGTAACTTCTTCTGAAAGAGGTTTAGCCACCAAAGTTTAGCGATGTTTCAGAAAATGAAATTGTTAGCAACAAAATGTCAAGATGCAAATCAACAAAGTTACTTGAAACTGTACGAGATGTATCAGTGTCAGAAAGAAAAAAATCAACTATAAAAGCCAAAAAGTAGTTGAGCTTGGCCTTCCTAACTGTTGCCTAGCTTTGTGTGATGTGCAATAAAGTTAAAGATTTTCTTCAAGTTAATCGAGGTAAGTTTCAGCTAACAATAACACCAGTACTTGTAACCTTGAGATACAGTATATCCTATTAATGTAAATTTCAAGTGTTTCTCCAAACACTGTAGTGCCAGCCTGCAACAGAAGAAGGGTTACCACTAAGTGTATCAGTCAAAGCTATAGCGTTTGTAGGTTCAGTCACGACCCTCTTGCTCCTCTTCCTTTTCCTCGTGGTCTCTCTCTTGATCACCACCATCATTCATTTGTTCATAAATTTCAGCTGTTAAAAAAGAACAAAGTCCTCAATCTCTGAATGTATCAATTAACAAACAAGCTTTTTTTTGCAGAGAAAGGTCTCTAGTACACAAAGTTACCGAGTAGTAAGAGATATTTCTTTGGTATAAATTTTTCCAACACTTTTCTCACCCTCCCCCTCAAAATTTATGGTAGATGACACCTCAAAAATGCTTTCACATACTTTCTTTCGATACAGTCCAAGAGGTTTCCAGAAAGGAATAGATGATTTGGTTCAATGGTCTAGCTCAAATAACTTATATTGTGCTATTTACAAACGATCATAAACTCCAAAACTTGAAATCAACTTTTAAGCACACCCTAGCTCGATTTGCTCTGCCACTCTAGGGGGACTGTGCAGAAAGTTTCTGTCACCCATCATTATTATCCACATTTCATTCAGGTTTTACTTTAGTCATGTAGTGTATATTCACACACTTGTATACTTAAAATAGCACCTAAAGGCACGAATAAAGAATTGTTGTATATCTCTTATTACTTGGTAACTTTGTATACTTGTATACTGGTCCTAACTCAATTTTAGCTCCTTAGTTATTCGTTAGGGCTGGTACCTCCTGTATATTGAATGATTCTACAAATATGAATTGTAATGTAAACGTCATAAGTACAAATAAAAAGATTGTTGTTGTTGTTGTTGTTGTTGTTGTTGTTGTTGTTGTTGTTGTTAAATAACCCCCCCTTGGCTCAGGGACTACAAACATGGGAATAATTAAAAAAAACTGCAATTACTAGTCATTGAGATTTACATAATTCTAAACTATGTTAGGCAGAACTTGGAATTCTCATTTTAATTTCAAAGGGAAAAATGAAGGAGAATAAAGTTGTGTGGAAGTTACAACAAATTCTAATTCAAGTAAGGTCAACTTATGAGAAATGCCCTTTGAAGGTATGAAATTGTCACTGAGTTGTCTCCTTTTTGCCTCACAAGCAAAAAGCACTTACTTTATTAAACTTCTGAAAACTGATTATTCCTAGCAAAACAACATATAGCATTTATACTTGTGATTCAAGGAATCCCAAAAGAAAAATTCTACACCATTAAAGATGAAAAAGAGAGTCAAAACATTTCATGCTTACCAATGATGTCGCGCATGCGTCCCCAGCCTCGCTTGGGAACTGTTATTGAAGTCCGATAATTTGCAGTCACCTGCAACACAAGAACCAAAAAATGTCTCTAAGTCTATATAAACTATTTCAAGAAACTTAACTTTCTCAGAATTTGGTACTTTTTTAGCAGTTTCGGATATTTTTTTTTGAAAATCAACTAAATACTTGACCTGTTATTAAGTTTCAAAGTTGTCGAAATAGCCACGCCTACAATAACTGAGTGCCTGAAGAATGGTGACTAACGACGACATAGGGCGAACCTAATGTTTCTAGTATTCACAACAGCCTTTTGCCAACAATAATAGAATAACATGAACTGCAATATTATTTTACTTATTGACAGTAACCATTGCTACAGTTACACACATCGAATCTCTTCAGCATTTTGCTCTAAATGTGTCTCAAAGATCACACACTCATTTCCCCTAACATGTCATCAACTGAAATGAACTAGTACCATGCCTTCTTGCTTGCTACCATTTTCAAAGGGTGCTAACAGCTTATATCAAGATACCTCTGATATACGCATGAATGTTCCTCTTTGATTGCGGCCAACATCAAAATAGAATCTCTTCTGCTCAACGCGCAGCTCGCGTGACTCAGGAAGGTCTCCTGTTGGCTCTTCTAGAAAAAGAAATATTGAAGATAATTTCCTTTACTTTACTTTTTTAAATACTATATAAGGTGTTCCAACTTTTTGACTAGTTACTGCTAATCGTCTTCTTCAGATGGTGTGTATAGACTGTGATCCTGTATGCTTAAATAAGAGTCAGACCATTGGGTTGTGAAATGTGCACTGTATTAAAAGAATTTGCCAGATGCTTAATGTCTGTGCTTGGTTGCAAGCCAAGCCTTGGGTATATTACTCAACAACTCACATTGTGAGTCAAATAAACAATATCACTAAGTATATTTATCCATGATGAATAATCTCTTTCAAATTATTGTTTTATTATTAGTAAACCTGTTCCTAGTACTCAGTGATACCAAGGAAAGATTTTTCATTGATATCATTATCTTTTATCTATTACTTCACTAAGATTCAAATGATTACTACAGATTAGAGGTTATTCCTTTCAGTCTTATCAACATCTTACTTCTCATAAGACAACACATGACAAATTTAGACAGTAATACTAATGAGAAAATGAGACTTGATTAAACAAGGGGAAATGCTGAAGATAAGAGTAAAATTCTTGCCAACTTGTTTTGTGAAAAGAACTGACTATAGTTAGGGGAATTTACCAGTGTAACTGAGACTGAAAGCAACACCATCACATGACTGGCCAAAGTTGAGGAAAAGTTATGACTACCTGTTATCATTTCAATTAACCAACCTTCATCAGCTGCATCTGTTCCTGACCCACCTTCGTCCGATCCATACTCATCAAGGGTCTCAGACAGTGCGTTTCTGATATCCACAATGCCTTGGGCAGGAATAGCAATCTGATTGCGATTACGCCTTTCATACATGTTTCGGGATTCACTTATCTGCCAAATAATATTGGAAGTTTTTAAGGTTACAAAGTAGCAACTTAAAAGTTTCTCATAACAGATTTTTGAAACACTATTGGCTTTTGTGTTTTCAAAGCAGTCAGTGACAAAAATTGTATGTTTCTCCACTTACCCTTAAAAATCTTCCACGACTATTTTCTTTGAGGTCAAGGAAGTATCGCTTGCTTCCACTTACAATTTTTTCACTGTTAAGCAAGACAGTAACAGAAAATCAAGCTAAAAAATATTGTACCATATTAGTAAAAATTATAACTAACAGTATGTTGTGGTATATTATGACAAACACTTATTTATTCATAGTTTCACAAGCTGTCAGGTAAGTACAGTTTATATTACCAGTTAGGAATATAATGCAGTACAAGGTTTTATGTTAATCATATTGATTGCAGCTATTGAAAGAATCAAAAGTGGCAACTTCAACTGTGGACTGGCCAGACATTTAACATCAGTGTGGATTATATAAGTTGCAAGTTCTACTATTTAAATGTAATTTAAGGAAAAATATGAAACTCGGACTATAATTGCCTTAACCCAAACTGGGGAAGAAGAAAGTGCTTAAAATTTTTAGAACATGCTAATGAGACAGACGCATTTGTTTGACTTGTTTACTTGATTGTTTTTGACAACAATAATTGATCAACTGGAGCTGTAAAGAAATTAGCAAAAAAAAATAAATTGCTTAAAAATTGAAAATTATGACAGTGACAATTTGTTCCGACGAAAATGCAACAGTGACTT
Organism: Hydrozoanthus tunicans; assembly: GCA_026413305.1. Taxonomy (NCBI): domain Eukaryota; kingdom Metazoa; phylum Cnidaria; class Anthozoa; order Zoantharia; family Hydrozoanthidae; genus Hydrozoanthus; species Hydrozoanthus tunicans. The sequence goes on from JAOBAT010120743.1 coordinate 28,693, forward strand.
TTTACAGAAGTAAAAGATGCAACAGAAAGACTAAAAATTGTGGCCGAAGTGACATCTGAGCACCTCTTCAACTAAGCGTAAGTTTCCAAAATTCATATTTAATGTCAATTAATAAACCACTATTTGGGGTAAACATATTGAAGATGATCAAATAGTGGTAGAAGTGATTAAAGACTTTTTGAGGTCAAGTAAAAAACAATCATGAGAGTGATCAAATTTGAATACTTGATTCTTGTTTTCTGAGATCTGTAATTCATCTAAAGGTTTGACTACACAATGCAAAATTACATGCAACATTACCACAATGGAAGAATCTTTCCCCATTAAAAATGTTTATACACTTAAACTTACCTCTTAAGTTTCCCATCTTCGGGAAGGTCTTCAGATTTTGTATGAGAGTCTAAATGCACAACCAAACAGTACAACCATTAACATTTAATGACAAGCAAACATGCGCAAGAAACAAATTATACTTAATCTATAAAAATGTTGCATTGTTCCAGTTGAAAAATTCAATACTCTCACTTGTTAACCCCTTCTCACATATTAACCCTTCTCACATATAAACCCCTTCTCGCAACTTAACCACTTCTCAAATGATAACCCCATCTCACTTGTTGACCCTTCCTCACTTGTTAACTCTTTTCTTTCTCACTTGTTAACCCCTTCTCACTTGTTAACCTTTTCTCACTAAGCCTGTTAACCCCCTCTCACTTGTTAACCCCTTCTCACTTGTTCACCCCTTTTCACATGATAATCTCTTCTCACTTGTTAATTCCTCACTTGTTAACTCCTTCTCGCATGTTAACCCCTTCTCGCATGTTAACCCCTTCTTAAATGTTAACCCCTTCTCATGTGATAACCCCTTCTCACATTTTAACCCCTTCTCACGTGTTAACCTCTTCTCACAGGTTAACCACTTCTCAAATGATAACCCCATTACACTTGTTAACCTCTTCTCACAAGTTAACCCCTTCTCACAGGTTAACCACTTCTCAAATGATAACCCCATCTCACTTGTTAACCCTTTCTCACATGTTAACCCCTTCTCACAGGTTAACCACTTCTCAAATGACAACCCCATCTCACTTGTTAACCTTTTTTCACTAAGCTTATTAATCCCTTCTCACAGGATAACCCCTTCTCACTTGTTCACCCCTTCTCACTTGTTCACCCCTTCTCACAGGTTAATCACTTCTCAAATGATAACCCCATCTCACTTGTTAACCCTTTCTCACTTGTTAACCCCTTCTCACTTGTTAACCTTTTTTCACTAAGCTTGTTAACCCCCTCTCACTTGTTAACCCCCTCTCACTTGTTAACCCCTTCTCACTTGTTAACTCCTTCTCACTTGTTAACCCCCTCTCACTTGTTAAACCCCTCTCACTTGTTAATCCCCTCTCACTTGTTAACCCCTTCTCACTTGTTAACCCCTTCTCACTTCTTAACCCTTTCTCACTTGTTCACCCCTTTTCACTCGTTCACCCCTTCTCACACGCTCACCCCTTCTCACATGTTAACCCCTTCTCAAATGATAACCCCATCTCACTTGTTAACCCTTTCTCACTTGTTAACTCTCTCATAAATCAGTATTGAAGAACAAATAATGTGCACATAATAATTTTTTTCTCAAATAAATCAATCCTGAGATTAGGAACCTTCACACAGCTTCTCAATTCTTTTGATATGAAACACAACAGCTGCGGTGCTTGTACACTTTGTCTGCTTTTTACCACAAAAGAGACAAACTGTCTAGACTGAACATTGTCAGCAATGATAATTATTTTCAATACATTTAAATTGGTTTTTCTTAAGAAGCTTGTTTCTTAGGACAGCAGACAACCGAAAAATAATTCTTGGTTGCCCAGTGTATTCCAAGAAATTTTCTTCAAAATCAAGCCCTGATTATTTTATGTTTTTGCCCTTTATTTTCATCCATTACCTGCTATTATTTAACTTTCATGTTCATTCTTCTGTGTAAACTTGACCCCACAATACTTTTACTATGCATCATAAAAATTTTTGTGGCATCTTTAACACACAGATGCAGCCTAGATTGAACACTATAATTGCTGACAAATGTTGCCATACACATATGAAATTTAAAAAAAAAACTTGCAAAGGACTGGGTCTGTTTTGTTTTCAAACATCAACATCATTACTTCAATATCTTCTTAATTTTTTGGCTTAGCACTTTTAAGTTACAACTTTGCTACAGAAGCTGAGAAGTTGTTTCTTTTCAAGTAAGATTTCTATGGACAATCTATCTGGCCAAGTCCAACAACTTGCATAAGGTATTGTTTAGATTGTCAGTTCATCGTCTTACATCAGCTAACAACTAGTGCCAGGATGACAGGCTAAACATCATTACTGTTTTCTCTTCTTTTGTTCATTTCACAACAGATAACAAAAGTAATAGAAACAACAACTTTTATTATTAAATAATAAAAAATTATTATTGATATTCAACCCTACCCTCTTGTGCAAGATACTCGGCAAATGTTGTTAGCTTGTCACGGAATTCTCTTGCAACTCCCATGGCAATAATGATCTTGTTCCTGTATGGTACGCCCTTTCTTGCACCTGGAACCTGTGTTCAGAAAGCACATTCCAACCTTCTTAAAGCACTTATCTACTCTGTTATACTCAAATAGTTAATATGATTTAAAAAAACGTTTGACTACTAAACACTAACTCAATCAATTTAGCAAAGAAGTTTATGCATCCAAAAATGATATGACATCAGATAAAGAGCTTAATTTATGCCCGGTAATTGTTGGATCAACTTCGGTTTCTTGGCAATGACCTCTTAATTTGGAGCTGGGTTGTTATGGGTGACTAGTGCTAACCCTTACCCAAGAAAGGAATGTGTGAGTAATTTCCCAACATAGTGTAACCCCTTTTTTGCTAAAATGTATACAATGAAGCTGTGATCTCGATAACAATAATAATATGAACATATTTAAAGCAAGATATTTGAATTTTTAACCCAGGGGTTCTCAGATTCTCAGGGATTTTTCAAAATTTCTCAGAAAGATTATTAGTGATGCCTGTGAGTACTGATGTTCATACTTCCTATCTTAATCCTGTCCAAGTTCATTGTTTCACTCCTTTGAAGCCATTCAGCCCAAGGCTTAGATTTTCACCTCTTTGCCAGTAACTATATTGTACTATAATTCTTTACTCAGAGGGTATTAACAAAGCTGACTAAAATGGATGATTGAGTAATAGACTAAGTTGTTCATGTTTTTAAAACATAAATGACAATTTTGAGTTTCTCTACAAACGTGTTTCTTCCTATTTATACACCTACATTACTAAGTTCTTTAAAGTGCTACTGTATCCATTTTGTCATTAGTAGTTATTATAGCTCTTAAAGCCTTTCCATCATATCTTATGACATGTAAACGGACAAAAGAGCTTACCTGATTATTCAAAGTCCCCGAAATAAGCTTTCAAAATAGAGCACTCAGTGCAAACAAAACTCAAAACATGTGGTGGTGATTAATGATGTCACATGGTTTAAAAGGGCTTAAAGCTGTTCTATATGGTGTTTACAGCGCACTAGCAAGTTTTGCTCAAATACTGGGACATCAGCCATGCAAACTGCACCATGATCATATGAAATGGACCAGGAAAGTGAGATTGATCTCCTAGCTTTCAAACCATATGACATCACACATACCTCATGAGCACAAAGAAAGTTCACAGCTTTGGTGCTAAAATAAGCATTTTGTATTTGTAAATTCTCCACAAAATTTATTTTTAAAACCAGTTACAAGTTTCCCAGCAGAGATTATACGGGTCGTACTTAAATTTTAGATAACTCAAACTAGTTTGAAGATTTTGCTTTAGTAGCACTTTAAAGAAACTCAAAGTTGTTGTTTATGTTTTCAAAATTTTACAGCAAGTAAACTTCCTGCTGATAAAACTCATAGCAGAGCAGATAAAGTTCTGGACATCTTTTTAAGACTAAAACATATAATCTAAAAAAATTAGTACATCAACTATACAGAAACCCATCAAATATTCCAACAACAAGAACCAACCAAACATCCTAACAACTATAGAGAAACCTACCAAATACTGAACAGTTATACAGAAACCAGCTACCAAATGTTATAATAACTATATAGAAAACAACCAAATATTGCAACAATTATACAGAAACCAATCAAATGTTGAAATTCTGAGCTCTTTTCTTTCCTATTAACTATTATAGTAATCTCAAAGAAAACATTTATATATATAATGAACAACAACACCTTTAAGAACAAGTATTACCAAATGTACACAGAATCAAGGGTATATGCCTATTGGGTTATTCAACTTTAGAGTAAACCTCCAAAAAGTATAAGTTAAAGACTGAGGAAAACGAGAAAACTTACTTAAAATACCATTTGCTCTAAAATGTAGCCAGTAAAAATTGTGATGTTTGCCAGTTAATTTTTCTAGCTGCAAGGGACAGCCCTGATACTATTTACCTCTAAAGCAAAATGTACTTTATTGATTAATAGCTGACAAATAGCAATCTTATCTAGCCAAATTCTTCTAAACACTAATATTTCTGTGAGCTCTGTGTGTTCAATACAACTGCCATTTTTTACAAATTCAATATTGCCAAATATGCGCTGTAACAGCAGTAATAATCTAACACAGTATACAAGCTTTCAAGGAATTTACAATCTTCAATTAAGGCAAAATATTTGGGCTGTTAAACTTGGGTTAACAAGATCTTTCTTAGAAAATTCTCATGTATTTCTTACACTTTAACATAAGACTAAACAAATGAACAAGCTAGGTCCTTGTTTGTATCTGGTTCCGACTGGAACATGAATTTAGTCTGAAATTCATGCTGTGCTGTTCCAAATCTTAAGGTCAAATCTTTGACTGTTTCCAAGGTCATAGCAATCCCCTCGCCTTTATCTGCACAACTATACCTTATATACCTAAGCGTGAAATTATTAACACCATGCTAAGACACTACACGTACCTATTAAAAAATTGACTTTCTTAAGCAAATATAAATTCTTTCCAGCAGACCATAAAGAAAGTAAGTTTTTCAAGCTGTTGAATTGGAACTTGGTAAAGAAAACAAAACTATTATGTGTGTAAGGCTTAAAATCTTCTTGCTAAATTTCCATTGTTTGCCATCTGGAATAATTTTGTTTTTAATGTTCTTGTCATGAATACTCATGATAACTGTTGACCTTGGTCTTCATGGAAAAACAATGGGGAAAAAATCTCTGGTGTACCTGACCAGAATCAGAAATTAAGAGCACGGGCCCACAAATCACATGTCTCATTTAATCAAATCAAAAGAAAGGTGTAAATCACCAGAAAAAAATTAATTCATAAGGTAAATCTCTGCTTTCACCAAAACTGGGTCAAAGGAAATGCCACTGGTATCCCAGCTGAACAGCTCGTCAATATGACGTATTTGGACTCAACGTCCTAACCTCCGAGTTTATTGAATTTAGTTTTAATAGTTGATGATATTGTCCTCACATTGGACTTTAAATTATAGTTTCCTGTTTCGAAGTTTTTCCAAAAAACCCGACAAATGAACTTGTTTGCTTCTCGGTGTAAATGTGGATATGTCGACCTAAATTTAAAGACGTGGCCTTTGCTACATCGTAACGATAAACCAAGAATCTTGTCATCTAGTTAAATTATTGATATCCGAGTTTGATTTTATCGCGAACACGACATTTCTTTTCGAGCGCAAGTAGAGGATAATTTGTAACTCTCAAGTACAAATTCTGCAAATTATGGAAGCCTGTTAAAGCAAATTTTGCTAGATACCGGCGGATACAAAATACCGAGTACGTTTATGTACATACTTCATTAATAACCCGGCAGGAAGTCCCCGCGATTTAAATTCAAAACTACAAGCACAATAGCAAAATTTTCAGCCTGCCAGTTTCAGGTCTCTTGGAGGTCTTGCAATAAAATAAAATATAAGCTAAATGCAGTTCCTCCACGGCAAAAAAACTGACACTGTGGTCCAGATAAATAATTCCACAGATTCACAGTATCAGTAGGACTACTTATCGCCCAGCTGAGGTAACCGGCGATTCACCTCCATATCTAATCTCTCCCTGAATGCTTTCGAGAATTCATAAACCTCACTCACTAATGGGTGCAAAGTAACATCTTCTGCCACACAACCTCAGCTTTGCCAGAGCAAAAATAAAAGAACTTTCTACGAGAGAATTCAGTCAACAGAACTGCCGCAAGGATTAAATTTTCAAAGCGGCTTTCGATGGTGCATATTCTATCGTTCTCATAACCATCAGAAACCGGTCTCTGCTTTTCATTGTTTAATAGCGAACTAACCTCTGCAATTTTGATGAACTTGCCACGACGATTCTGCTTCAAGTCAACGTAGAATCGTTTCGACTGAATTTTGAGGGACTTGCTCTTTAATTCAGCATCACCTAGGGAGCGTAGATACACGAAATGTGAGCCGTTAGCGAAGAAAATAATGAAAAGAAAATTTTTTTTAAAACACCGGAGATATCAACGAAACATTGGCAGTTAGCGAAAGCTGCATCGATCCAACCCCTTTTCCTTTATCCGCATACAACCTCTGAGGTTGAAACTTTACAAATAAATTGTCCAATTGTCCAAACGGTCCACAAAATTATTACCTTGACTGCCTCTACCATCTCCAGCATATTCCTCCTCCCTCGAAGCTCCCCCTTCAGTCGCCATTTCGAGCCTTCTTTACTCCCTCATCAACCCAAGACGACCAGCCATGAAGCACTGCGCATGCGCCTCGCTTAATTTATACCTGGGTCTCGCAGCAGCCCATAATTATTCACCATATTTGGAAAGAATTTGGCAACGACCAGCAATGACATGTTGCATGTATATTCTTCATTGTTGCCAGGGTGTCAGCTTCATGTTGCAGAAATTCTTGACAATTTTGTTCGCCTCACTAAAAGCCAAGCCAAAAGCTACGTTTCATTCTTGATGGATGTTTGTTGCCCTGCAACTCAATTTCAAGCTTTCTACACACTTATATTAACAGAATAGATGGCGGATAACTGAAGAGGTCCGAAGGACGAAACCTGTATTGTAAAGCCAAACCCTCTTAATATAAGTGTGTAGAAAGCTTGAAATTGAGTTGCAGGGCAACAAACATCCACCAAGTCATGAATTTTAGTAAAGCTTTGCTAGGAAAAAAGCTCACGTTTAGCAAACGACGATGAATGAATGAAACCTTCATTAACGTGTCAAACCATGTAGCCTGCTAAAACGCATACTAATTAGGGGACACAGACTAAGTTACACTACTAATAAATACATATTAAAAGAAAAAAAGAAATGTATATAATTATGGTGGTAACAAATATAAGAAATCCGTATGAAAAATCTATGTATAAATATTGTAACCTTGGTGTCAAAAAACTTAGAAAAAGATAAAATAGATAAAATGGATAAAAACTGGGTTGATTAAAATTGAAATATAAAACATGTCGTGTTAACCCTTACAGCTCGCATCTACTAAGTTTGTTAAGTCTTTGCTTCGGACCTTTCTTTTGAATTCGCTCAAAGTTTTTGCTGATCTTTCTTCCGAGGAAAGTTTTCCCCATAACCTCGGTCCTCACTGTAAGAATTTCAGCGAGTCGGCTTGCCGTATGTAACAGTATTAAAGCTAGGAGCTTAAAGCTTAAAATAAAAAATTGTTAAACATTTCAAATTTTTTCGTTTTAGCAAGCGTGCATACTGATAAGATGTTAAGAAAAAAAGTCCTTTGACGAACGTTCTAATACGCGCGCGCCTTTATTGACTGCATATCACGAGGAACTTTGCGCCGATCCGCTAGCTGTCAA
>JAOBAT010120744.1:0-13484 GCA_026413305.1 Hydrozoanthus tunicans
AAACTTGATATTTGCTCCTGAAATTCAGCTGTTTTGAAAAAAGGTGGTGGGTGGCGGCACATAATACCCCACCCCCTTAATTGGGTTAATGAGGCAAACGCAAAAAATGACGTCATATTAAAAACCGCCTATAGCTCTGTCTGTAGCGTACGAGTAAAGACCTCGCTAACGGTTGAATTAATAATTGCTGTTTACTGTTAGTATTAATAACGTTGTTCAGTAACTGTGCTTACTTAGTGGCCTGGTGGCTGTCCTAAATTGTTCTACAATTGGTACAGGATTTAAAGGGGAACCGACTGAACCCTAAAATCAATTTTTGTCAAGCAAAAGCCTTAACTGAGTGTGAAAACGATATAAAAAAGTTCCCTGTACCGCATTTACTTTCCGAGAAATTTGAGTTTAAACACGTTACTTGCCACATTATACCGGCGGCCCAGAAATAGGAGTTAAGCGGAGAGAGAGTGAGGCTATGACGTCAGATATAGGTAAGATTGGCTCGGACTGAAAAAACTCATCATTGGGTGAGATATCGCACACAGCGTAAGTTGCAACTTTCATTCTTGACTGTGTAAGCGAGCTTATGAACAAAAACTGTTCAAGCGCTCGCTCGCTCCCAATAACCTACGTCACACGTTACCTTCGTTTACCGCTGACAAGTCGTCAGGCGTCCGCGCTCAATGACCCCAAACGACCCGAAACACGCACATACAAACTAGAACTTCTCGGAAAAATCAGTGCGACACAAGAAAAAAAAAATTATGTGTTCTCAACACCTTGAAAGGTATCATTTAAAAAATTGTTGATTTTAGAGTTCAGTTCCCCTTTGATGGAGCCGAAACCAATTGTGGAATTGCACACAGTGTTTACTGGTATCGAGCTGATGAACAGTAACTGCTTTGTGTTTCTATTTCAGCGAAATATACAGTTTAAATTCAATATTGACCGTCCAGGGAAGTTTGCTGTTTGCCTAAAGCAGCGCAAAAGATGCTTCAAGTCCCATATCCCATAGCTTTGATTACATTTTTAAGTCAGTGACAACAAAAATTTATTTTTTTAACGTACTTCTTTAACCCTTGTAACCGTCTTTGTCAGTACAGTAATTGGAGTGGTACAATTATTTTAGAAAATGACTGAAAACCCTGCAGTGAGCTCGTCGTATGGTCAAAATCGACAATTTCGTAAGTTTAAGGGTTTTCAGAGAAAAACAAAGGTAATTTCAGTCGATATCAGGCAAAACAGGATAGCTTTCTTCTGCTGATTTTAATCCTGCCTTTTCAAAATCAATGCCACAAGATAATTTTTAGGGTCGAAAGTTTCCACGCCTTGCTGTTTTTCCACGCTCTCCATAATTTTCACACCGAAGTACCATCCCCGGGTCGACAACATCTAAAATAGTACAAGGTACATAGTACAAGTTGATAATACGGGACCTATAAAATACCTTCGTAACTTAGAAACTATTTTTAAAAATGTCGTAACCCAGAAGTGTTTTTCCACTGCAGCATTTTCTAAAAGCATTCTGTGGTTTCAGCCAAACAGTTGTATATTTCACACACTACACTACATCAGTCTGTCTCGAACGAAAGCCAGCCCCAACCGCTAAAACCTATTACGTAAATCAACAACACGCTGAAAGCTTCAGTTATTGAATGTGGTAAAATTAACATATATTGGTCGATACTAATTAACTGTATAGAAGCTTTCATTTGAGTGGGTATCTTCTGATATTGGCTCAAATGATACAGCATTAATACCAGAGTGTCGCCACTCCGGTATTTTGTCCGCATTTACACAATTATATTATAAAAAATAAAATTTTGATAACTATCGAATGTACATTTCGGAGGTAAAAGGAATTGGTAGGTTAGAGGGAAAGTATGGTGTTTCTGAGAAAACCATCGAAGTGAGAACTTTACTCTTGACAAAAATAACATTCTAACCAAAGTGACTTCTCGGCTTTTCTGGTTTAATCAGGTTGCATAACCTCATGATTTCTGGCTCTCTCTCGAAGAATAAAGCCACGTTGCAGCTATGCAGAGCGGACTTTGTTCGTCGTCAAGGACATTTAACTCGGTCTTTTATGAACAACTTCTTCTCTTAGCTTCACAAATTGACTAAAAGCACCAGATAGATATAGTGATACAGTATCTGGTGCTGCAATATGAAATGCCGATGTAATTGTAAAGTTGGCAACGTCTTTCGATGACCGCTGACGAAGTCATGCAAATCATTTGTCGTTTGAATTGAATTAGGGAAAATAAAGTATTGTTGCTTATATTTTTGAAGGTTTACTGCAAATATAAACTGAAGAAAGAAGGACAAAAAGCCAGGGTATTCTTGAAAAACTTGTCCGAAACGAGTCGTTTCTTGCCGGCAGCAATACAAGAAGCACGAGCTCGTTAAACATACGGGATCGTTTGTCTTTGTGCTATTGTTATCCCTCTCAAGGAGACTTTGTGTTTTACAGGGCTTGACCTGAGAACGCGATCACGCCTCAATGAAAGAAGCAGAAGAGCAGCATAATAAGTATTGATTATTGTTCTTTTACCAAGTCAAAGACTTTCAGCCTCTTTAAAAAAAAGACTTGAAACTCTGTTTTGTAGAAAACAAAATTATTTAGCTTCTGGCCTGCATAGCAACTAATAAGACAAGTGAATATTTAGAATAGAATGATCTATATTCATAAGTTGAGATAAAAATTGGCTTGGTAGACGCGACGCCATTTAAAACGACGCGCGTTGTCCTCGCGTGACGCTCATCCATGTGCCTTTGAAATGTGTTACTACTCCATCCCGCTTTGTGACGTCAGCTCCAGCGCTCCAATCAGAAGCGGAAGTGCGCGGGCATTGGCTGGCATCCGGTCGCTGCAAACAATATATCTGCAAATGAACTTAGTATTCAAAGGCTGGCACATTAGTACTTTCGGGAACGAAGAAGGATGCTTTGAAATGTAGTAACGAAAGTCAAGGCAAACGGTATGAACCGACGTAGATTAGCTCTGGGGTTTTAAGGCGACAACAAGAATGGCGTGAGAGTGTCGAAGAAGATTTTGAACGTCTTGCGACAACAAGTTTTAAGTCCAAGCGTTTGAAGTCAACAAACAAAGCTTGTACGCCACGAGTTTTTAAAAAGATCATAGCGTGTGGCATCCACGAAATGGAGAGAATTCCTGATGCTATTTTATTAGAAATTTTTCTCCTGTTAAAAAAGAAAGAGTTAGGAGTGATGGCGCTAGTTTGCAAACGGTGGAAAAGAATCGCGTACGACCGTGCGTTGTGGAAAATTGTTGACCAAAACGAACTAAGACCTATCGTGGACGAAGATACGATGATAATGTTGATCAGGACGCGTTTATCGGGTGTTAAAAGTCTTAATCTTGGCGGCTGTACTTTTACATCGAAAATAGCGAAAGAACTGGCCAAGAAATGTCGAGAAATGAAAAGTTTGGTCTTTTATGGTTCTGAAATTGATAGTGAAGCGACGCTGCGTGATGGTATACGCGATTTTCCCACAGGCCTCGAATTGTTGGATTTGCGGTATTCATGGGGGGATTTTAGTTTTATGAGGAGACTCCCACGTCATTTTACTGAAATGAGGTTCATAGGATTGGGAATGGACTCTGCAGAATCTCTAATCCCAGATGTTTTTACTAAGATGCGGAATTTGCGTATTTTGGATTGCACCGACTGCGAGACTTTTACGGATGACGCACTTCTCAAGATCTCGATTTGTTGTCCCCTCTTAGAGTCGATCTGCTTGAACGAATGTAAAAATTTTTATGGTAAACACTTACCTCGAGTCCTCAAAACCTGCAGGTCTGTGTCCACTCTTCTAATGCGTTTTACCAAAGTTACGGACGAAGCTCTAATGGCAATAGAATGGGAAAAAACATCTATACGTGAGCTGGATCTCACCGGGTGTTATTTCGTAACTACAACAGGGTTGACCAGTGTGCTATCGCGTTTACCAAGTCTCCATTATTTCAAGATGAATCAGTGTGGATTTAGGCACATTCTTCACCTACGTGTCTATCAAGAAATTAAACCAGTTGCGAAGTATTCTTTACTAGAGACCTTGGATTTGCGGTGGAACTTTTTACTTTCTGCAGAATGTTTGGAAGCTATTCTCTCCCAGTCACCCTCCCTAAGGTACTTAGGGGTTAGTCATTCACCGAGGGTACCCCCCTCAGTACTTTCTTCGATGTTAAAGTATGTTCCAAACTTGAAGATTCTTGAGTTTGGGCCTCTGAGGAAAGAAGGCCTATCTGAAAGTACTCTTGTGCCAAATTTAATTAAACTTTGTCCTTTGGTGGAGGCAGTTTCTTTAATCAACTTCAAACTAGTTGATGATGCAGATTCAGACATGTTACAGGAACTGCGAGAGAAGTGTAAGAAGATCAGGGAGGTGAAGTTGTGTAACCCAAGAATTGAACATGTTGCTATCGGTAATAATGGTGAAACAATCACTGTGGAGCGACTTCTAATTAAGATGGAAAGCTTGCTTCCAAGTCCGGCAAACACACTTGGGAAAGTCATCAATAGTATGAATATGTGACATTCTTTTATCGCAAGGTATAATGTAAATGTATAAATATGTAAATTGAAATGGATTTTAATATCAGAAAAAATAATATTGTAGATTAGCACAAAAAAATGTCAGTGTTATGATTGTATACAGTATATTATTGTGTACCCTAATAATAATGATTCTTATAATAATTATGGCAAAATAATATCTTGAAGTTCAACTTAGTATCTCAGATGAATACAGATGACAACTTAGTTGTGTCTGCATGGTCTTCCCAGTTTTATCAACTGAAAGTTGAACTAGTAAATATAAATGTTTTGGGTGGAAATAGATTTGCAAAAATTAATCTTCCATAAAATAAGGTGTTTGATCTTCACATAGTATAATAAGTGGTATGCTCTTATGAATAGCCTGGACTGTATTCTGGTAGTTTCAATGAAACTGTAACAACTTCAAAGCATGTTTATTTTTTTCTGATATTCGTGTAAAGGCAGCAGATAAAAGTGATATGGTTTTCCAATTTCAAACAGTTTGTGAACTTAAATAGATTTTCAGACCTTTTTTGCCAAGATTTTTTTGATGGTGTTTATCATGATGATATTTTATATTTTTAGATTTTCTTGAATCAGCATCAAAGACCATCTGTGGTAGGCTGTTCAAAGGCTGGTTATTTTTAACCCTTGGTTAAGCCGAAGTTCAAGCAGTAATATCTTCGATCAATCCATTAGGAAAAGTTTACAGTTTTTATAAATTTATGTTTGGGTTTTCACAGCAAAAACATCTCAATTCCAAAACCACAGCTTATCTCAGTTTCTGTAAGGTTGGAAAAAAGAATTTTTGCACTAGTTAAAGATTGAACCCTCGGTAAATGTTAGTCAGCCTTTTAACAACTGTAGGTGCTAAAATTAGTTTAAGTATGTTAATTTAGTAATGTTTGTAACTAAAGCTTGTAATCACTAATACCAACTACGAAAAATTATGTTTATGCAGTTTTTAACATAGAACTAAAGCTTAGTTTTGACGTTAAATTGAGCAAGATCACAAGAAACACCATAGTTGCAACAAGAAATCTGAATAAAACTAAATTAATTATCTTTCTTCTGTTCTATGCAACTCAAATTTCTTTTATATTTTTGTTATATATGTTAATAGAAAGATAACAGGGCTGTAAAATCTAAAAATTTAACTTGTTGTAGGATTAACATGTGGTTCGCTAATCTTAATGACAAATTGAATTTTAGTAAAAAATAATCCATACATTACAAATCATTTAAAGCAGTTGTTGATGAAACTACGAAGTTTTGATGGTTAAAATGTCAAGCTACCAGCTGTGAACAGTGACTTGCTTAGGAAAATGTAAACACCAAGCTATTAGCTGCTAGCTGTAGGTTGAACTCTTGATTTTCAAGTGAGGAGTTTCTAGAGTGTATTTATTGTTTAAAATGCAAGTTGATTCATCAAGATAATAAGTCTGTGCTTTTAGATAGAATAGAGCAATATACAGTAGATCAATGTCATAAGCAGCCAATACTGCTGGCTTTATGACTGAGTTTCAAGCACTTAAATTGTTATCATTTTGTTTTAACTACATGCTGTTTGGTTCTCATTGTACTGTGCAGGTGTTTTATAGTGTTGTATATTGTTTATTCATGCATTGGCACATCACGTTAATGTCTTGATGAACATATGCACTGTATGAAATACTAACACTAGTTTTTTAAGATCTGTTCCAACTCCTGGTTGTTCAAACCAAGTGTGTTGAATTGTTTTTGAGTGATAACAAAAGTTTCGTTTGGAGACAAAAAAATCATGCCAGAATTACAGTTTTTGGTACCAAACATTTATAGTTTTTTTAAAACAAATTCAAAGCTGAAACTCTGTTTTTAAGCCTGTCCAATGCATAAGTTTAGTTGAAACCATAAATGGCAGTTAAGTTATTATTTTGGTGCACAAGTATCAATTATTTTAGTTAACCTAAATTATTGACAACTTTCACAGTTTGGGTAAATTACAAACATTATATGTTTTTGGTTAATTCCTTTGGTTTGAAGATTTCTTTCTTTCAAAAAGCTAAGTATGTTTGAATGTTCTTGAATCATTACTGAGTTACTAGATCATTTTTACAATTCAGTCTTAAAATGGTAGAATTCAGGTGCTCAGTTATATCATTGTTATAACCATGTGGGTTGCTTGTGGTATTTGTTATATGTAATAAATAAATTATAAATGTGAAATTGACAACCAGATACTTAAAGTTGTTTTAAATGTGGATGAGAAGCTATCAAGGTTCAATTACTATTTGTGACAGTAATATTACATTGTTCAAGTTAAGATGGTTTTAAACTGTCAATATTTTGAGCTATATTTTTAAAGTACTTAGTAATTAATATTTATCTGCCAATTAATAACAGTTGTACCAAAAATTTAATTAGTAGCTCCTAAGTACAATCAGTTCTATTAATAGATTTCCTTAGAAGTTCAAAAGCTCAGTGTAGACATTTTTTTGTCAAAAAAGGTCCTTATTTTATCTGAGTGAGTTTTGAAAATTTGGTCAATTTTTATTTTTACACCAACAGATGAACCATTTAGTTGAAAATTGTATCTCATGATCAGTCTCAGTTACCTGTAAGTTTATCTTGCATAGTTTTATAGGATCAACTCCAATCCATCAGCTGTTGATGCTTTTGTTTAAATCAATGAAGTTAGGAAATAATGTAATTTTATTGCGATAAAAATTGACAATGACACCTTTCAAAGCCACTGACTCTTATTGCCTATGGCACTGAAATAGTTAGTTTCATATTTGATATATTGCTTTACTCAATGATTGGCTCAACAGTAGTTTTTAATAGAATATCGCCACCCACTACCACCCTTTTTTGTACCTGAAGACTAGTAAAGTTTTTTATTTCCAATTCAATAAATCTCCATAGCTTTGTTTTAATTTACTAATGACAATGCGTTTTAGATGAGGGTCATGGCTCCGATTCCCTTACTTGATTTACAAATAGGGTAACATAAAAAAATTTAAAAACAAGAGTTGTTCCCCTTTTAAAACAGAAAGAAATGACTCTCTGAAAGGAAAATGCTGTACTAGGCTCTTTGTAGTAAGAGGTCGCATCACCACACCTACCTTAAATGAATTAACATGACTAAATGATGTTCAGAAATGAAAAAAGCGACTAACATTAGTTAGATTGCAGGCATACAAGTCTTGACGTTAAGTGCTTTAAAATTTATAGGAAATATAAAATCAAAATTTTTTTAAGTAAATTTATGTGAAAATGGTACTGAAGAGAAAGGTTTGATCTCCAGTCATACAAATTCTAGGAAAATATCCTATTTTCTGGGTTTTTTTGCCATTTAATTCTTACATATTTGAGGTCAAAAGCTGAAAGTTGGCCTTTTTACTAATGTTAACCTTCTCTTTCCCATTTCTGTCATTGCTGCTTGATTTAAGATCATGTATCCCCAGCTACAAAGAGCCAATTTTGCAGGGTTTCAGCATTAACTTGTAAAAACACAATTGCATAAAAATCTCTGTGTATAAGCGTACGCTTGTGCATCAATGAAAAATTTATGTTATAACATCAATTGGAAAAATTGTGAAAATATATGAGGGTAGGGTTGTATATGCCTTAAACCTTTCTGTCTCAGTAACTGTTGTATTGTTAAATTCTCCCAACTAGAGCCCATACTTTTCATTGAGCAGGTTGGGGAGAATTTTGTTTTTCATCATTCGCACCACTATGTAGGGAAAAGATAGATTTTGGTAACTGACTGGGACTGAAAGGATTAATGAATTTTTGCAAGATATGAATGTCATATAAATGTGCTCAATAATAATCTACCCATATTACTGTCATTTGTCATTGATTTCTATATTTTGTTTTAGAAAACCATACATATATGCTGCCAAAAAAACACCATAATCCAGTGTGTTCAGTTGTAAATCAACTCCAATAAATGCATTCATACCATATCAATTTGTGGTGCCATTTTCTTTGATTTAAAATATGCAAATTAATAATTATAGTATCACATTTGAATTTACTTAAAACGTTTTGTCAAGTTCCAGAGTGATAGGAGCAATAGGTAAGTTTTTCTTTTATTATTTTTTTGCCTCTTTGGCACATGCATTCTTCTTTCCAATTCAGATACAAAAAAGCTTCTGAATAAAGAAATACTTCTGTATACTTTTCTCTGAAATATGAAATTGATATGCAGAAAAATCTTTTCATGATGTGGTCTTCAAAAGGTTTGAAATTTTACAAAGAACGCATGACTCATCATCGTTTTTGCCTCCAGCTGTTTTGCATTTTCTTAATAACCATTTCTTCTTTGACTTTGACATTTGATCTCTCTCGATTGTTTACCATTGTTCTTTGTATGCTATAATGAAGAATGTAAACATGACGCAAAAACTCGCCTACATTTACTGCAAAAGAATTTGCTTTTTGCTTGTCCTGTTTAACTTTCGATAATTAATTTTTTAGTTAATTCTTTGTAAGTCCGCGGTCGTGGCCACTTTACAGACAGGACTCAGTACTAACTAGTCTGAAACTGTCAACTGTGCTTAGAATAATAGAAATAATTTTGAGTGAGCTTTACAACCATATTGTTTATCCCAATTCAATTGATTATATAGCTTCCGAAGCTTTTTCACTCGTTTCTTTTTCGAATATTTCTTGATGGTTCGGTTTTTCGAGCGTCGCATTGTTAAAAAAGTCTTACCTCTCCTACGCTACAGTCCGTCCGCCATGATTAAAAAAAGCCTCGCTTCCATGCCGGATTGACTGCTCTAGATTCGCAAAAAACACCCCAAAATCGCTAAAATTTTTTAGGGGAGGTTAGGCGTCTGGCCTTTGGTTCTAAAGTAACGTTCGTGGATGGAATTGTGTGCACTGTCGTGAGTTAATAGAAGGATTTAAAAGCACCATGTATTTTTCTCCGCGAACGGCAGGAAGGTCATGTGACATATTTTTTCGCGCGTCTGTACGTAGATGTTTTTAGCTATGTCGAGCGCGCGCAAGCTCAGTGAACTCCGTATGAGGCTGAAACATTTTGCTTCTATGTAGAACTCGTTTATAACACTCATTTTAAGTTACTTAAGAAACAGTTCATGGTTTATTCGCGTATGTTAATCCTTTTAGCCCTAAGGCATTTGTCAACATCTAAATTCTCCTTACAGTAAACAAAAGAAAGCAATCTGGTTAGTGCTGAGAATAGGAAATTTGATCATTCACCAAAAACTCTTGAAAATGAATTAAGAAATTCTCCCAAACTTCTCATAGGAATACTATGGACTTAATTTGGGAGAATTTACAAACTCATCTTTGGGCACTCTTAGGGGTTAAAGGGTTAAATGCTGCTCTTTACCCACATGCACAAGACCCGCCACAGAATACCCTTGTTCAGTCTATCACGACAGCTCCCGCAGTGTCCACATATACAGAAAGACGTCAGAAGCGCGGCAGGCGCTTAAGGGAAGAGTTCAAAACTTAAGCCCTTCTTAGGGACCCGACTTTTGAAGGTTGAAGGGCAGGTTGTGTGATGTACCACACCCTGAACATTGTCAGCTTTAAAAGTATAGTACCCCCTCCCCCTGCTTCAGACAAGACGGATGTAGATGGTGGTAATAACCACGCCCCCCCGCCCCCCTGTCCCAAAAATTGGGCCTATGAAGGGCCAAAGTTTTGACCTCTTCCCTAAAAAGGCAGGCTTAACAGCATTGTATGAGCGCCGCGAAGAGAGCGTGTGTTTAGCCAGCTTTTTAATTTGAGGGAGGTGCGTAGTAACGCACCAGTTGCTGCCACCTGCTAGTGCATGCAGGTACAATATTCTTAGATGCAAACATTCTTTCTCGGTGCGCCGAAAGCAGGTTACTGATAGAACAAAGAACTCTTTCATTTTAATTAACTCTATCAAGTTTTAATACGGCATTTTATATCATAAAAAACCTGTGTGTGTGTGGCCCTAAGCGCCTTTGTCAGTAGACTATAAATTTAGAAGGCGCTCGCGTACATTTCCCTGCCACAAGTCTCAAAATAGCCGCGTAGCGGGAGAACTGAACGGCGCTGATCCACGAGCGCGCATGGCCAATCTATTCAATTCAATTCAATTTATTAATTTAGTACTTTTCGCAATCATGTTTTTACAATTTGTACACAAACAGAAACTAAGGTACTCAGCCAACTGAAATCTATCCAGAACCATTTCTGAGAACTTGTGCGTCCCATTTAAGAACTGGCCGGACCGTTCAAATTAAATGGAAAGCGACTATTTTTAAGTTTGACCCAAAGTTTGGTGATACAATGCTAAGAACTAGCTGAGAAAATAGCTGGTTACAGAGAAATCTTTAACATCACCAGGCAGGATGTTCTACGATAACATAAAGCACGAATAATTCCCTTGTGTATTTTTGTCTTATAAAATTTGTAGTCACAGTTCGGGCTTCCTGCCGGAAGTAAACTAAACTATCCAAATTGAAAGATTGCGGGCTTTATGTATGAGTCAAGCGAAACCCCCAACATTCCCCCCTCCCCGGATCGGGACATAGAAGGGGGCTTTGACAACAACTGTTGTCAAAAGTGATCAATAGCCCTA
Organism: Hydrozoanthus tunicans; assembly: GCA_026413305.1. NCBI lineage: Eukaryota > Metazoa > Cnidaria > Anthozoa > Zoantharia > Hydrozoanthidae > Hydrozoanthus > Hydrozoanthus tunicans. Next base: position 11,134 of record JAOBAT010120744.1, read on the forward strand.
TACCCTCTGGGGTCACATTTATCTTACAAAACATCTCCAATATAGTGTTGAATCCCCCAGGGTATGGAGCTTGAAACATCTGCAAAAAACTCTCCATGAGAAAAAAAAAACAGTTTAAGCCTCTTGATTTACCGATGGTCGTTTTAAAATAATAAATTCGACCTAACTGTCCTTCCTCAAAGTGATGCTTTTTGACGGATGCAATTTTATATCTTAAAGTCCCTGTCAAGCTAATTTTTTTTACTTATTGGATTAAAACTGTTTACTTTACTTTTATTTAAAACTGAATTATGTGGTTTTTGTTTCAAAAATTTCATTTCTGTTAAAAGATATCATAAAATTTTTATTTCAAACAATTTCAAGGGAATAATTCATTGATTAAAGTTATAACAATGTGACTATTGTCAGCCAGAATTGAATTTTTTGAGATAAGAAAGACTGTCTCTGCTTTATGCCTCGTGCTACGTCATATGTCTTCTACTACGTCATTGTTGCACGCTTCAAGTCTAAAAAATGTAACAGGAACTGCGACAAAAGGTTTTATTTTCAAAAATTACTATTATTATAAAGGGTTCAACTTTTCCACTGGAATGCAAAAAAAAAAAACAAGCCTGATAGAGACTTTAAAAACGAGTGTACATAATTTCAAAGTCTACGACGTGGTTCTGGCTTACGCTGGCGATTCTGGCTCACTCACTTGATGTAAAGGAACTGTCAAAACGTTAAACGGCCCAAGGTTTTCCCTCAGGTGCATAAGTGGGGACACGATATTTATCAATCCCTCACTTCCTTGAGCCATCTTTTTGTTTAATAGAGCTTCAATACCTCAACACTCCTGATTGGTGGGAGTTTCGTTTGACTGGCGCATTATACTTATATATGCGTCTCCGTAGGTAATAAGAAAATGATAACGATTTTAGATTAACAACAGCGGGAAATGGCAAGCTGTGATCAATTATATTCCCTTAACGTTGAGAACCTTGAAACATTTTAAAAATTGTTGGCCATTTCCGAACTACGCTCCACTTTATACAAACAAAACCTTCAAATTGACTAAATGCTCATGCATTTGTCATACGTTTAAGTTTGCTGTTTTTTTAGCACCAAGCCTTGACTTTAAGATTTTGTTGTGCGCAGAGGAGAATAATAGAATCTTTCACGGTTTTATCTCAATTTTATCCAGACAAAAATAAGCACAACTTATGACAAAAGGTGGTAAGAATTCTGTAGAAATAACATATCTACCGAATTGGGATTGATATAGCCCTGCCAGACCATTATTTCTGTAAAAAATGTATGTTGGAAGCGAGTTCGTGCTCCAGTTTCGCAGTTTCCGGGTGCTTTAAATTCGTGAGTTTTAGTTTGGCCTATCACCCGTCAATGTTGTGTTTTTAAGGTGCTTTTTACATTAATATCGATTGTTTTTTGCTACTTTGTATTTACAAAAGTTAACATTAGCGTGACACAAACCCTAAAAGCCGAGTCTATTCGGAAATGGCCTGGTGTTTATCCGTATAGTGAATGCGCGCATGGGGTCGAGTAAAATTAAGGGTTAGTTTTTCTTTCTTAGAAGCATAGTCTTGTTCCGTGAAGCCATGACCAGACAGATAATTTCACCAAAATTTAGTTGTTGCGACCGCCGTTAAAAGGTCTGAAATTCAAAGTTGCGTCATTTTTCTGATGGGAAGTCGATCAGCAAAATATGAAGTTTGTGGGGTTGGTTTTCAACAAAGAATTTGATACCTATACAGGAGGTTCTCATATTCTTGTTCTCAACTTTTCCAAATTTGGAAAAAAAACTAAAACGCAAGTGATATTAATCCTAAACTTTACGAGGAACCAGGCAATTACGTGGTAATGACATCTAGGGCAAAATTTTTCATTTTCCGCGGTATCCCACGAGAAAGGAGGAAATTGCTGGAGGTGTAATACAATTTTTGCAATCTCTGAAAACACTCGGAAATCTTCGGCAGAGGTTTGAAATCGTTTCTAAGGCATTTTTATGATTTTTGATAAAATTCGCAAATTCGATCTTAATCGGATATAATTGTATATGTTCGAAATCTTGGGAACCGGAATTTGAAAAAGTTTCCAAGGAATTTTTGAAACCTTTCAAAATTTCGGAAAATCTTCGGAAATTTTCGGAAGTATGCCAGCGGCTAATCAGCGCTTAGTAATTTTTCCCTGAATTAATGAAGAAAAAATGTCCCGCTGTTATCCAATCAGCTCGAAGTAAATTTGCCCTCTATCAGGGAAGAAGTCAAAACAATGGTGTTTTTAAGGAACCCAATTTTGTCGGGGGAGGTGGTGGGTGGCGGCACATACCACCCTACCCCACCCCTCCCCACTTT
>JAOBAT010120755.1:0-13484 GCA_026413305.1 Hydrozoanthus tunicans
GAAGGGGGGGGGGGCCTTATTCGAATGGGGGTAGGCTTAATCGACTTTTAACCGTAAGTGTCAAATCACGATTCAAAAGATTTTTTCTTCGCTGTTATTTGCTGTCTATAAAGGTTAAGCTTGAGAATAATGCTTTTTTCCTAGAAATACGCTCTTTATTTCTGTACAAACTTACCCACGACTGAAATCACATTGCAGAGGTTGATTTACAAAACAGACTGAACCATATACTGCCCGATATTTTTTTTGCATCACTTGTTCAGGAAAACTCTTAAGGACTGACTACATAGATTAATTAAACCAAAAATCTCGATAAAAACTTGTTATTGAAAATAGGAAGATTTTTCCGGCAGAAAGCTTATTTAGTGTTTGAACACTCGAGTCCCGGTACACCTATAGAGCCGAGTATCATCTAAACAAAATCGGTAAAAATCTATACACTTCGGTCCCAGTCAGTTATCAACATATAACTTCTCCTTACAAAGTACCTACAAAACAAGACGTTTGGTATTGCGAAAATAAGAATTGATAAACAAAGCAATCTATCAGTGAAAGATGAACTAGAAATAGAATTCTCACAAATTCGTTTTTTGATCGGAAAAGTATAAGGTATTGAGTAAGGAGAACTTGCCAACAACAATAGCAACTGAAAGGTAAAATACGAATTATCCATATCGTTTGCTCGAGGTAACAGATTTGCCTCAAAGGCAAGGGAATCCACGCTAATCAGCGTAGTTGCCTACCCAGCCATACATTAAAAATGAGACTCGTCAAATTTGTAACTAGTTGTAACTATTGATACAACATAACTCTTTGTTCAACTAAGAATACTTTCGCAAACGCCTAAATTTGAACATACTCGGCTTGAATCGTTTTCATCTTACTCTCAGCGTATATCAAGACCTACATCAACCTAAACTTTGCAAAAACAAAAAAAGAGTGCCACAATATTTACATTATTCAAAATCATGTGCTTCTTAACCTTTCGTGTCATAATTCAAAGTTTATAGTGGACTATGAAATACCAAAGCGAAAAAACTGTGTTTCTGATAGCCTTTGATTAAGGCGGGAGTACACATAAACTTTTGTTGGATAGTGAGGAAGTTGAAAAGGATATTTGAATAAGAAGAACATTGAGTAAAATCAGCAGACCGTTCCTCCTGGCAAGGGACAGCTTTGGTTTGAGAACAGTTTTTGCATTTTTACATCAAGTATTAACTTCAAAATTGAATTTTAAACTTCCAAAAAAAACACCAAACTCCAAATTCTCTTTAAAAATACCAATCTTCAAGAAAAAAAAATACAACTCAAAATTCAACCGAAAAATCTTAAAAAAATTCAAGTTGATTCCCCTTGATACCATCTGTGTTATAAGCGATAGGATTCTGCAGATTCAAATCATGGACGGAGATATCGTACGAAACATGAGGTAAAGTGGCCACAAAGCATGCTTCAGGTGTACCTGCGCCTTAAGTGTTGTGGTCATTCAAATGGTGTTAGTGTTTGTATTCAGCTAAATCTAAACTGAAAAAGTTAAGGACTTATGTGTTGCAGACAACATAAGACTGGTAATAAGAAATAAGTTTTTGTAACATATGAGGCCTAGTGTGGTGTCGACAGCCAGGTACACGTGGCGACCAGATAGATGTGGTACCGTAGTGGTGGTACAAGTGACCAGGTGGTAGGGGTAGTGGTGATGTGGACAGCCAGGTACAAGTGACCAGGTGGATGGGGTAGTGGTGGTATCGACAGTCAGGTACATGTGACCAGGTGGATGGGGTAGTGTAGGTGTCTACAGCCAGGTACATGTAACCAGGTGGACGGAGTAGTAGTGATGTGGACAGCCAGGTTCCAATGACCAGGTGGAAGGGGTAGTGTAGGTGTCTACAGCCAGGTACATGTAACCAGGTGGATGGGGTAGTGGTGTTGTGGACAGCCAGGTACAAGTGACCAGGTGGATGGGGTAGTGGTGGTGTGGACAGCCAGATTCCAATGACCAGGTAGATGGGGTTTGTGTAGGTGTCTTCAGCCAGGTACATGTAACCAAATGGATGGGGTTTGTGTAAGTGTCTACAGCCAGGTACATGTAATCAGGTGGATGGGGTAGTGGTGGTGTGGACAGCCAGGTACAAGTGACCATGTGGATGGGGTGGTGTAGGTGTCTGCAGCCAGGTACATGTGACCAGGTGGATGGGGTAGTGTAGGTGTCTACAGCCAGGTACATGTAACCAGGTGGATGGGGTAGTGGTTGTATCGACAGTCAGGTACAAATGACCAGGTGGATGGGGTAGTGGTGGTGCGGACAGCCAGGTACAAGTGACCAGGTGGATGGGGTAGTGGTGATGTGGACAGCCAGGTACATGTGACCAGGTGGATGGGGTAGTGGTGGTGTGGACAGCCAGATACAAGCGACCAGGTGGACGAGGTAGTGGTGGTATCGACAGTCAGGTACATGTGACCAGGTGGATGGGGTAGTGTAGGTGTCTACAGCCAGGTACATGTAACCAGGTGGACGGAGTAGTAGTGATGTGGACAGCCAGGTTCCAATGACCAGGTGGAAGGGGTAGTGTAGGTGTCTACAGCCAGGTACATGTAACCAGGTGGATGGGGTAGTGGTGTTGTGGACAGCCAGGTACAAGTGACCAGGTGGATCGGATAGTGGTGGTGTGGACAGCCAGGTTCCAATGACCAAGTAGATGGGGTTTGTGTAAGTGTCTACAGCCAGGTACATGTAATCAGGTGGATGGGGTAGTGGTGGTGTGGACAGCCAGGTACAAGTGACCAGGTGGATGGGGTGGTGTAGGTGTCTGCAGCCAGGTACATGTGACCAGGTGGACGGAGTAATGTAGGTGTCTGCAGCCAGGTATATGTGACCAGGTGGACGAAGTAGTGGTGGTATCAACAGTCAGGTACAAGTGACCAGGTGGTTGGGGTAGTGGTGGTGTGGACAGCCAGGTACAAGTGACCAGATGGATGGGGTAATGGTGGTGTGGACAGCCAGAAACATGTGACCAGGTGGATTGGATAGTGGTAGTGTAGACAGCCAGGTACAAGTGACCAGGTGGATTGGGTAGTGTAGGTGTCTACAGCCAGGTACATTTAACCGTGGATGGGATAGTGGTGGTGTGGACAGCCAGGTACAAGTGACCAGGTGGATGGGGTAATGGTGGTGTGGACAGCCAGAAACATGTGACCAGGTGGATTGGATAGTGGTAGTGTAGACAATTAGGTACAAGTGACCAGGTGGATGGGGTATCGACAACCAGGTACATGTGACCAGGTGGATGGGGTAGTTGGGCCGTGACCAGTGATTTAATGGTAACAGGGTAAAAGATGGAAGGGGTTGAAATCGAGGAGTCGGTAGTAAATGAATTATTTCTAAGGTGGATAGAAGAAGATGGGCGAGGCTGAATAAACGTTGTGCTTGGCAGAGTAAGATAAATTTGACTGAGTTGTTAGGGGGAAGCACATGCATTTTGTGTGGAGGAACTGGGTAAAGCCGTCTGGGCTGGTTGTTTGAAAGCCGATTAACTTTAAACCAGGATTAACTTTTAACAAAACCTTTTGGTTTCATGGTAATCGTCTTTTGACCAACTGGGCCCTGATCTCTAAAACAAAAACGGATTAGGATAGGCAGGGTTATTATTAAGGCGGTGTATGAAGGAGCTAGCTAAAAGGAACTTAGCTGTAATGTTGGTATATGAAGAAGTTGGATAATAGTGACTAAAATGTAAGGTAGCTGGAAGACGACGTAAGACGGAGGAAGTTAAAATAAAGAAATATTAGTTGCAAGAAAAGGTAGCAAAAATAAACAGAAAGGGGATTTAGGGAGAAACGTTGAGTTGTAAACAAAGTGTTTACCAGAACGAAATGCAAAAGAAAACAAAAGAAAGCATCTGAAATTTAAAAGCGTTTGGGTAAGATAAATTCGTTAAATCTCCCACTGTACAAAAATTATCCATCTTAGTTTAATCTAAAACAGCTGTACGCTTCCTCTCCTGAAAATATGTCTCTTCATCGAACTTAAAAACCCATTTTGTGCATGTCCGGACGTGCTGCGCTGCCGTGATTGTTTCATAAATCTTACTTGGAACACCAAGTTATAAAATATCATTTGGACATTCTTGTTGGTGGCGGCAGACGTCTCGTAGTGGGAACAGGAAAATTCTGACGCTGTTTCGCGCGCCTCTTCCTTTCCCACTCTCCTCCCACGCCGGAGGTCTTTCTTGTTTCCCACCAGTAAAACAGGGACTTGAAATTCTCCCTCGGATTTTCTCACTTCCTTTATCAGCTTTACTAATTGTCTAGCAGCTTCAAAACTGTAATGGTCGGTTATGGAATAGACTATCACGAAGCCTTCTCCTCTTCTGATATAAGACGCTTCAGCCTGGCAATAGGAATGAAAGTGTTTTGGTGTTAAAACGTAGAAAGATCATGAAATCTGAAAGATTTTGTATTGTTTTTGTGGGGGTTGGGCCAAGCTATGTTTTCCTTGTAATTCTGAGGCAAAAAGTATTTTTTTATTTTTTGTTTTAGACTTAACCATTTGCAGATGTTAGAGCAAAGACATCATGCACACCTCCTCAGGTGATTTGAGAATGGAACTCGGGCCTTCTGTACGGCAGACTTGGCGCCTTACCAACTGGGCCGACCAGGAGTGCTTACACAGAACCAAAAGAAACTAAACAGCAGTCTTGTCAAGCTTCAGATAAAAACTAATTTTTAGCCCATGTTATAGGGTTTCGGCATGCAAGTTTTTTTTACAACTCTTCCACCTGCAAGCACCCTCTTTCTTTTCCTTGGGGTCGGTCGAATTTAGAAGTTCGCGAGGCTTGTTCTGGAGGCGAATTTACTGTAAATAAACTGCTGGAAGGTTGTATTACAATGGGTTTTCGCTTGCAGATACCGCCACACAAACTTCTAAAGTCGATTGACTCCGACGAAAAGAAAGTTGGTGCTCGCAGTCTACTCATTTAGTTTTAAACACACATTTAGATTTATCAGGAACTAAAATGCATGTTAAGTCTACAAGCTATATTTAGTCTCGCTTTGAGGAAAGGCTAACATGCTCTACCTTCGCCTTGAATTTCGATGGCTATAGCTTTTTTAGCTTTCGACCTTTTGGTAACGTTTTCGCTTTAGGTGCAATGCACTAGTTTAGACTTTGTCCCCCCCCCTCAAGGAAATATGAGTGTTTTTGGAGGTGTAAGTCTAGCACTAAAAGTGGGAGTACGGACGGCTGTTGAACTTCATAACTTTGCTTGAAAAATGTCGAAATTACTATAGTCATTGAAAAGTTAGCATAAGCTTTACTTTAAATAATTTAATCTAAAACTGAAATTACTGAAAATGTAGCTAGTCTTAACGTCTCACATGAAACACTGACCAATTTTTAAAAGCAAAGTCTTGTTAGTTAAGGAAACATTTTTATTGGGGTCTTAACGTTTTAACCCTTCACGGCCTGGGCCAACGGGCGGTCACGCATTTAGTTAAAACCGACTAAACACATCGAAAGCTCGTTGCTGGTATGTTTTAAGGCATGACTACACGGTGCAACATTGCATGCAAGGTTGCGCGCAACTGAAACCCTTGAAATCATTGCTTGCAATGCTGCAGAAGTAGGATCGGTCATTTCTAGTTCGCGCAACGTTGCTTGCAATAATTTCAGAGGTGGCTAAATGGTGCAATTCTCCTATTGTCTGCAACATCGCATGCAATATTGCACCGTGTAGCCACGGCTTTTGGAGCTATTCAAAAAATAAAATCTACTTACATTGCCCGCGGTATCTAGGATCTGTAAAGAGACATTGTCCTCTCCAATTTGGATCTCCTTTTCATAAGTCATTTCTGCAGTGCAGGAGAAAGCGTGAAAAGAAAAGTTGGAGTATGTCAAAATAAAGAGCAGCATACCAAACTCCGCACACGACACTTTTATATACCGAAAATGCTTGGTACGGAATTTGAAGGATAGATACACGGGAGCAAAAGAGAGCAACTTCTTAAGTAGATTTATTGAGTTCGCTAATCTTTTTTTTTTAAACGTAACCTTTTCGGTTTGGTGTTTCAGAATGCATTTACTGAAACATGTAACAAACAATTGTAGCTATAATTAGCATGTTATTTTAGTGAAGAGAGAATCTTTGCTTAATCATACCCACGACCTTAAATACAGCACGATCATCAGATGTGCTGTCAGTCTTGAATACAGGCTTTGATTCCCGTCAGCTTGCATCTTCCAAGCTCTTATCTCCGTACTAAACCTAAACGCTTTCAAAGAATGGGTTCAAAAATTTGAAGGGGGGAGGGGAGGAGGGGGGGGGGGCACGCATAAAACCTATGCATCTCCCACAATAGTCTTAGTTTTTAGCGAAACCCCTGTAGCTCAGTGGCAATAAACGACTAATTGACTAGTGTGAGAAACATGAATGATTTTTGAGCAGTTTTAAAAATTTATGTATTACTATTATCGTCAAAAATGTATGATATATATTAGTTATGCAATGCTTTCGAGTGAGATACCGTGAAACATGTCACTCGTCACTTGTATTTTCCGTATACACACGAGCCTTTAGGCGAGTCAAGTGACAAGTGGCATTTTTTACGGTTTCCTACGAGAAAGCAGCGTTGCATAACTAATTTATCCCATGTCTTTAAAAAAACAAAGAATGCATAAAATATTAATGATATGCTAGCTGTGAGCGCGCGCCCCTAGAAATAGGGCTAAACAAATGGAAATCTGATTCAAAACAATAAATAAAAAACATGCAAGACCCTAAGCAACATAACACAAAAATGGCTTGTAGTGAAATTTTGGCGCCATTTTTGACGCGCGCAAAAATTTCCCGCCGTTTCTGATTTTTATTGGTGAGTGCATGCAGCAAGTCATTACGGGAAGGTTGAATGGAATCTTTCCCATTGCATACCGCAGAATATGCAAAACGGCAATTCTGGCCTCTGATTGGCTGTATTTTTCAAGGCATATATAAAATTAATGTACAACATCATTTGCTGTGTGTGGCGGTAGACAGAAGCTGACAAAGCAAAGGAAATGTCTATTTATCTTTTTTTCATTTTGTTGTTATTATTCTTATTTTCATTATTTCATTATTAATTCAATTATCTTTAACATATTGTTAAAATTATCATTGTTGTCATTTATTTCTTGTAATATGATAACCAATTGCAACACAGCAATGTTCTCTGTAGTTTAAACCTGCAATAGCTATACAAAAATAAAACAAACTCTCTTCCATTGAGAGGAAAAATGGAACCGAAAAATTGAAATTAACCCCAAGTTGAAAATCAATACGAGTTCCATTCAGTCTCAGTCATTCGAACGAATCCGAGAGCGAGTCGGAGGAGTTCAGGGCTAGGGACTGGCAGAGAGTTGTTGTCGAAAATCAGCTAGTGGCAAAAAACCCCAAAACAACAAAAGTTAAAAACCCAGTGTAATACGCGAGTCAATTCCAGCCGCGAGCATCCCCCTCCAGGGAAAACCCCGGGCATTTGAAAAAATTGGTCAAATGCCCGGCCCAGCGGGCAATTTTCGTGAGCAAATGCCCCGTTCCCTGTTCCTACTATGATGGTCAAATGCCCGGCCCCCCAGTCCATCAAACCGAGATACAAAAATATAAGTTGTCAATTTTTGATAAACATAACTGTTTTGGCTCAAAAGAACTGAATAAAACAGCGGGAACAGAAACCAAACAGAACACCGTGCATCTACTGTGCTTTACCCTCCACCCAAACTATCACGTATAGAGGTTGTTTTTTGTTCTTCTTGTGGCCTATATACTATATACTCGTGAGTCGCGAAAATAAAGAGTAATATGGTCTAATGGTGAACTGTTAGGGTCAAGAAATGAGACATTAGCTCCCACCAGACAAAAACAAAGTAAATGCATGGTTTTCTTGTTTAATATAGGTCTTTTATGGTCGATAAATGTTCTTTTTATTTCAAAATGACGGTGTTTGAAACTATTGAGGCAAGTTTTTTGTTGTTTGCAAATGTCCGGCCCCCGGAACTCATCTTCTATAAAAAGCCCGGGGTTTGTACTGGGGGAGGGATGCTCGCGGTTGGAATTGACTCGAATATAATTTTAAAACCGGAGTGGCCACCGAGAGACAAAAATTGTAATGCTTTAGTCTATTTTCTATGGCGGAATTCGATAGAGAAACAGCTTTTTTACGAACCCGCGTTCTCTGTTCAATTCAGTAAAACTACGCGCGTGGGAACTTTTAAGTTCACGAAAGTGAAGTGCTCAGAGGAAAACAAGCCACAGGCGAGTTTTTCTCACCTTTCTAGAGTGAACTTGAAAATTCTCAAGTGTTTCAACTACGCATCGCTTAATGGTGTGAGATAACTAAATTGCGTTCGAATTAAGTTTAAATTTAGTTTTATTTAGCTAGTTATTTTATAAATTATTTGAAACACGAGCCGCTCGTTAGATGCTAGGTTCGCTTCAAGGCTCCCTCGGTTGGCCTTCTGTGCCTGGTACAAGATAAATTTATATATTAACCGAGGCCGTTGCAGACTTTATGGCCAGATTTCACCAAGAATCCGCAATGAAAAAGAATTAAGCATGTTGGGAGTTGGTTTTTTATGTGTTTCGTTACTTGCGCACTTAATTCACTCGCCATATCGGAATGATCGAACATGCAACAAGGACAATATGGAAGGCAAGTAAAAACTATACAAATCTCGTATAATAATGACGTGTCAATGACGTAAGCAAGTCAATAAAACCATAGTGTTGTTTTATTGAGAAACAAAAAAAAAACACTGCACAGCGAATCAGTCCGTGCGTTTTACTTGCTTTTCTTTTATGAACTACTTTTAAATTTGAGTTGATATTGCCTAAAAACTGCGTCCTGATCTTTAAAAGCGAAATTGTAAACGCGAGATCGACCTCAAGAGCTTGTTGAGAAAAAAAATGCACTAAAATCGTTGAACAAGTTTCAAGATGTCTCCATTTCAAACTTTTTATGAAAAGTAAAATCTATTCGCAATTAAGAATAGTCTAAAGGGTTTCATTTTTATCTTCAAGTGGATAAAAGCTCAAGTCTGGAGACCTTGATAAGTCTGGCGATCAAACGATACCAAAGGTCAAAAGGTCAGTCGGGAGCGTTGTCTAAAGTAAACTAAACTACATGCGCACTCCTTTAACACACGCAAACAGCTTTAAATCACACTGCCCACAAACTATTTCTTTCTCAGTCTAAACTAAACATTCTCGATACGATGAAATAAAAACCATGCAAGCAGATATTATACATGTAGGCTTCACTTGGTTCGCAAGCAGGAGTTGAAGTGCGACACAAATGGTAAACAGGTGTAAACGCTTGTCTGTATGACATATCCGTTCGCTTTCTTTCCGTCAGTTCGACCATTTATTTCATTTTAAAACAAAGGTTATTAGTCAAGTTTTGTTTGAATTTTTGTAATCCATTTGTCAATACTAAGCATTTTGAAGACCAACAAGAAGAGCTTGAAAAGCAAAACTTTTAGACTGTATTCATAGATATATATATATAGAAACACAGTTGTCAAAACTAGAAAAGCTTTGGCGTTGAAACTAAAAACTCCCTCAGAAAAAACAACCACGTAGTTTGTTTGGTATTACTGTAGATTCTAAACTCTTGTTAATAAAGACTTCTCTAAACAATCATTTTCGTGTTTACACTTAACCGTAACTAGAAAAAGCGTTGGCAAGTCTCAACATACCGGACACGAGTCATAAAAACATGTTTAATTGTTGCGAGCGCGAGCGATAGTGAGCAGCATCCAAATGCTGTTCTTAGCCGAGACTTTGAGTGTCACGATGTTGAGATGATTTTGAGCCCGATATGTATTGACCTGCGGTAGTATTGCTTGCCATGTGTGAGGAGGTGCCATATTAAGCAGCTGGGGGTCAACACATGCTTTTCACCGAAGGTTTAGGGAGTTTGCATAGAGCTGGATGTCGAAATTTTTATTGCTGGAAGTATTCATTGATGTTTCAAGGGGCAGGCAATTCCTATTTTATGAGTTCGAGTTTTTCATCGTTACTGCGTGCTCAGTCGCTGCTAGTCATACAATGGCGCTCGCAAACAGTTGATAGAATCCTTGATCGAGACAGAATGTTCTTGAATGCTTTGGACAATCAAGTTATTCCTGCTTCGCAGATGATATCGCTTATTTATCTACCCGATAATCTTCTGTTGGATGCGACGGTTCATTAATTTCAAGCTCTTATCCACAATAGCATTTAAAGAAACTTTCTCTGCCAATAAGAGATCTTATGTTACTGTTTATTAACAAATTAAATTATCTGAAGTAGTAAAACTGCTGTTCTCAGTCATTCGCGGTTCTGCTAATGTCTATGATTAAATCTAAGTTAAATCTTTCCCTTCAGAAACTCGCCTAGCTAAGACATTACATAAACCTAGTCATAACTACAAGTACAAGACGCGAATACTGAAGCTGCTCGCAGCACTCCCCTTTTGATAAAAACCGCTAGTTTAAACTGACGATAGTTAAAATCGTGCACACCAATGCAAGATAGTGAAGGATTCGGAGTTATATGGATTTATATGGGATTCTGCGAGGCTGTGCCAGATAGCATTGGGTTTGAACTTACCGAGAGTTGGGTCATATTCATTCAGAAATCTCCCTGTCACGAAACGAACCACCAAAGCTATATTGCGAGGAAATACAACATAAACAGTTGTCAATCAATTGCATAGGTAATGAGTTTTTAAAAAGAAGGGACGAAGGAGGTGTTAAGCGGGTGGCTAGAGTAGCCTCATCTATTGTTTTTTCTATTAATCCTATGTGACGAAAACCAGCACGGCTGATTCCGCTCCATGCAGTCTGGTCCAGTCGCTAGCTGACTACCGTGCACGTCTGCCAGTCGTTGTTACAAGAATATCTTGCGAAAACAAATGGAGGAGTTCTTTAAAGAGAAAAAACCCTACATAATTAAGATGTTTCTTATATCTGTGATGTTTGGCATTCCGTGTTTTTTTCTAAGATCAATCAAAACGTTTTGCCCCCAAAACAGGAAGTACGAGAAACATATGTTTTGCATAAGGTTCGCGAGTGTGATCAATCTTAATCAAGAATACCAAAAAAATTAGCTTAGCGCTTTCAACTTGCTGATTTATACAGATGTTTTAACTCGTTTACAAATATCAAGGGAGCTTTTTATATCTTCCACAGTGATATACTTGGAAAGCTTATTCCTAGTTGTGTTTGTTTTATTCAAATAACCTGGGTACTGACATCACTACTGGCCTTGTAAGATTGTCTAGAACAGTAATTGAATTTGCAAAGAAACTGTATCGCTTTACGCTCAACCATCGTCTTTGGGTATAAAGTCCAAAAAAAACTAAACACAATCGTCTTTTCGTATTTATACGCAGTAAAGCTAAATATTCACAGAGAAACGAAACCTAGATAGTAAAGCCAATTAAAATGGACTCTATGTTTTGGCATAACAATCAATGAAAACAGAGAGAACATAAAACACTTACGTAGTATAACAAATTTTAAATCTTCTCGCAACCACAGCTAACGTTAAATGGCTGTTCCTATTAAAGCTTAGAGTAAATTTACTGAAAAAAAAAAGACTGTAGATGGTTGCAAAGCCAAGTTACCTGTTTTTCCAACGCCACCGACCCCAAGCATAACAATTGCATGTTCCTCTGTCTCTCTATGACTACAAGATTTTGGCTTAAGTACCATCCCTCCGGCTTTTTCAACTGTCCCCCTTTTCTTAAGTTCTGGCCTAACAGCTGTACAAAAAGGGCTTGAATCTGTAACGCTGTTGCTGCGGGAGTTTCGACGCTGTGCGACGGGGCCGTGACTTCGCGAGGATGACGCTTGCAGTTGTACAGTTGGCGACACACTCCGATCGCACGGCGTCAAAGAATTCTCTCTCATTTTGTTAGGCGTTTTGCCAAAGCCCAGAGATCTCTCCTTGCAATTGGACATGTAGACACTTTAAATACAGCTAGATACCCACATGTTTTGTAATCTTAACAGATAAACTTTTCCTCGTGGCTCACATGTAAACACGAGTTCGAATTTCACCGTGCGAGTTGTTTCGCTCCATCTGAAGTATATTAAAAAAATAGAGTTTTCTTTTCTGAAAAATGCCAACTCATATAGATCTCATATTGTTCAATTTGACAGTTTCTGTATTGTTCTTTATCTGAGCACAAACAGTGGGTGGTTCAATGTAATTAGTTCAGATGCAAATAGCAGTACTTTTTTCTTCCCCGTGTCGGTACGTAACAACCTGTGTAGCCTCGTATGGTGTTCAGCGAATGATTTAATCCAATACTCTTTATGTATACGTAGTTTTCGCAGTCCTTTTGGTCAAGCCTTAAGTTAACGTTGTTACTAATTTAAGACGATTTAGAGTTAGTGTGTTTACGGTCGCATTTTTCTTTTAAAACAAAGGGAAACAGAGACGCCATCGTTCATTTTCCTATTTGTGGCAAACAATCGCTTCTAATTAGATGGTGTTAATCCGCGGTACCTAATTTTGTAATGGTTTGCGGGCGAGTCAGCTCTTTGATATCTGGCGACAAAAACTCAGCTCTGGTTGTATCAAACCTGTGGAGGTCGCTAGTCATGCACAACAACTTTGTACATCGCTATATAAACATTTCAAAGCGCTCTGTTTACCTTGAGATGGAATAGTTCTTGCACTATTAAGCCTTAAGGGTTGACCTCTTCGCTGCCTGACAACCAAAACTCAAACAACCTTCGATGAGGTTTCTTAACCCGCCGTCTTGTCTCTTTTGTCATATTAAGACCTTTGTTTACCGACCTCTTCCATGAACGGATTTATGGCCGCGACATCGTCTGGTACATTTAAGCCGTGCTGACTATCGAGTACTGTAACGAAAATAGTCAATAGATTTTCGTGAAGGTTTTTGATAACTGAGAGAATGTTAAATTTAGCTTTTCCAAGCTCAGGGGTGAGTGAGCAACGCTCATGAGCTGGGTAACCGGCATACGGATACCATCTTAACAATACAGGGATAGAATTATCAGTTTATTCCTAGGCCACAGAGTGTAGTAAAATGTTATTAGTAACAAATTACTGTTTGCTTGTTCCAGCGGAAATTCAACATCGGCATCTTTTGTTTTGATGAAAGGATGTTGTATTTGTGGATATACTGTTTATCACTCCAGACAATCACAGACATAAACTGGTGCATCATTTGTAGTTTGAAACGAACCGCATTGTAAAAATATTTGGCATTTTTCTGCCAATTTAGATATGAAAAACACGGATCTTCGAGGTTCTGTACAGCCGCAAGACGTACTTATCTCGATCTGCTATCGCTTCCGGCTTAAATACAGCCGGCAGTTTTTAATCTTATCGGTCGGACAACACAAAGTTGGCGCTTTAATTGCTGGTGTGTCACGCTTCTGCTTGGGACTTTAAAATCAACAAAGATGTCAGGTAAGTTGCTTTGTTTTACGTTTT
>JAOBAT010120766.1:0-13481 GCA_026413305.1 Hydrozoanthus tunicans
TATGAGCTGATAACCGAGATTGAATGAACCAATCAAAACGCGCGAATCGCAATATTCGAGATTGAAAATTTAATAAATACTATTACACGACGTCGAGTCAACGGTAGCCTCGTTTCGGTGCTAATCCAAAATGGCGCCGGGGAACTGTGAAAAGGAGTATTGCCGTAAATTTGTGGAGTTTTAAAAGGCAAATCTCTGTGAAAGTATCCAATATATTTTGTCCGTTTGTATTTCCATACGAATATATTGAGAAACTGTTGTTAACATTTTTTTTTCTTTATTTACAAACTTCTAAATATAGCAAAATGATGATAAAATTCCAGCAACGCAGGCAATTGTACTACACATCCGTGCCGTATCAAAAATTTCGTGTAGTGTAAATTGACCTTAACCCTATTATTTTAGAAAAAAAGATAATTGAGATAAATTTAGAAAACTTTAGTTTAAGAGATTTGATTAATTGTAACCAAAATTTGCTTTTTGTTATATAACATTTTATTTCAACAACTTGTAATCTTTCTTCTCATTTGTCAGATGATGTTGCGATGTATAATTTGATTAAATATAAACAGATCCGGAAATTTTTGAATAAATTCGTTTGTTGTTTTTTGAACCCAACATATATAATTTTATGAAAGTTTTGTTGCTTGTTTATCCAGCCAAGAAACCAACAAAAACGAGTGATGTAAGCTCGGCTAACAGCCAGAAAATCAATTTTTGTCGTTGATTCATTTTGTACAAATATGTTTATGTACCTAATATTTTTTTAAATTAACGTTGAGTTTTCTTTTTGTTGCTCTCCTGAACAATTTTGGTAAAAATATTTCTTGTGTTTTGATAGTAAAGTTAAATTCAGATTTAGTTGACCTATGTGTTCAGCAATATATAGATCTGTGTGTAGCTCATTCGTTTTGTAAGTTCCGTTTCTGTTGCTTCAGTATTATATTTAACATATACGGCAGCTGTAGGCTGACACCTTGCTTGCAAAGTCGTGACGTCACATACGCTTGATCTAAAAATATTCTTTATTTTTGCGTTTTGAAAGTGAACACACTTAAACATATGACAGAAAACAAAAACAGGTTCGATTGCATCGGCTTCTTAGAAAAAACCCAAACTTCAAGAACCAGCCATTGTTGTGACCTCAGAAAAACGCTCAGTCTAAAACTCTTTCTTTAAAATAAACCCAAATTGTGATATCTGTTCACGGGCTAGTTAGCGGCTTTTAAAACATTTTTAGCTACAGCGAATATTTCGTTTCACTTTGACAATCTTTCAAAGTTAACCCAAAAGGCGTCGTCTGTTCGAACGTCTAGTTATGTACTTTTAAGAAATATTAAGTCAGCAAGTATTCCGTCTTCATGTAAAGTTTTGGCAAATTCCAAAAATAACTTCTGGTTATATAACAGTACGGTGTATCCATGGTAACTAAGTAGAGCAGTCTGATGTGCTACTCCAAAATTTAATATTTCCATTCCAAAAATTAAGATAACATGAAAGTCCTATATCTATATTATAAACACAAAAGAAATTATCATATTTGTAATCAAAAACTTCTAGCTTCTCGTTACCTCTAGACCAAATTCCATATATAATACATTTGTAGAACTTCATTTTTTTTATTCATTAGATTTTATGATCAATCTTAATTTTGTCGAATATAGGAGTTAGAAAGAAAAGTATAACCGTCACAATTTTGGACATGTTTTGTATATATCATTGGCCGAACAATAAAAAACATGTCAAGTATTTTCGAAACTTTAATAAGCAGTTTTTTTAAAACATAAACAACCCCACGGCATTCGTAGTTCAAGACATAACGGACGATAGAATCATTACGTTTGTTTATGATTTTATATCTACGTGTTTAGCTGAAGAAAGAGGAAAAAAAGTCGAGCAAAGTCTGTGACGAGTTATTTTGATATGAGGCGGCGATAAAAGTTTGCATGCTGCACAGACATGGCATTTTGCCTAACACGCAGAAGACTTCATCATATATATTGTTGAAAACACCTACTGTAAAGAAACACTTTGTCTTGCTTCAATCTTAAGAAAAGCCTGTATAGTGAATTATAAATATTCATAACGTAGTTGCTGCGATGTTCGTCAAGTGAACAGTTAGTTTCCTGACATAAAAAAACTTATTTCAAAAGGATATTGAAAGGAATTTTGCAACAAAGTAAGTTCATTTTACTGTTTCTAGGTGGGGAAGTTTTTGTTTGCACAATTCTATGACGCAGGTGCTTCTTATAATTCTCAACGGAAGAAATTAATCTTACCTACAGTTTCTTTAAATTTAAATACCAAAAAGTTGAATTGTGCAGACCACCTGTCGTCATAAACGACCAAAACTAACACACTTTGGACGGAATGGCTCATACTATAACTTCCGTCAGGATGAAACCGGCTAGCGGAAAACCCTTTACGAAAACAAGGCGATCTAATTCGATTCACTGTCTTCCAATTTCAGTTGTTTGACTGGTCGAACAGGGAGAATCCACTTACAATTATTGAGGAAATATCGCCTTTTAAGTCAATCTCGAAGCTGAACAGAAACGTTTCACCAATGACTTCTCCGATATCAAACTTTTCGGAAAATATTACAACGGTTAAGCCGACATTACAAGCCGAACAAACACATAATCCGTGGGACGATGCTGTCTGGATTTTGACTTGCGCCTTTATTATTTTTACAATGCAATCGGGATTTGGGCTTTTGGAATCTGGAATGGTTTCAAGAAAACACGAGATTAATATTTTGGTTAAAAACGTTGCGGACGTACTGTTCGGAGGCTTATCGTTTTGGATGTTTGGTTTTGCACTGGCTTTTGGTGATTCACCCGGATCAAACCCCTTCGTTGGATTCGGAAATTTTTTTGTCGATGCTGAAGAAGACGAAATGGGGCATGTCTTCTCGCGGTTTTTTTTCCAAGCATCGTTTGCTTCAACGGCTACGACGATTGTAAGTGGAGCAATGGCCGAGAGAGTAAAACTAGAATCTTACTGTTTATTTTCATTTTTAAGTACTATAATATTTTGTTTGCCTGCTCACTGGATTTGGGCATCGAATGGATGGCTTCGTACCCTCGGCGTTGTGGATGAAGCCGGGGCTTGCGCCGTTCATTTGGTCGGCGGCATTTCAGGACTAGTCGCGACTGTGATTATCAAACCGCGATCTGGTCGCTTTGATGAGGATAACGAAATCCCGAAGATGGGATCACCGGCAACCGCACTTCTTGGCTTGTTCATGTTGTGGTGGGGTTGGCTAGCGTTTAACTGTGGCAGCACATTTGGGGTCACTGACGGAAGATGGAAAATCGCGGCAAGGTATTTGTTTACGCTAATCTGATTTTTCTAAACTTCATAATCAGTCAATCTAAAAAATATATTTAACAGCATCAAAATTTGGTAGTTTTATTACTGACTTTATCTTCAACATCGTTTACAAATTCTGGTTGCTATTAATGTTCAGTAGAAATTAACTTTAAAATCCTCTAGTTTTTGCGCTGTCAACTTGAAGATTATTTTCGAATCGGAATAAATATCTCAATTTAACAGATTTAGCTTTATTGTAGAAAAAGTATGACAGGCCTTGTTTTTATTATGGTAATATTATTTGGGCTTTAACTGTATGTTGTTCTAATAACAAGAAAATATTAATGATCGCAAATTATTTTTGTCGGAATTAAGGTATGCACCTTTTGTTCGGGCTGTTTATATTTTTGTATCAACTAACACGAATTAATCTAGATCCAAAACATATAAAAAACTGATCGGCAAACACGTTGACAAAAGCTAAAAATGCGATGAAAGAACAATAATTGTCTGTATCTTTTTCAATCTCCATTCATTGCTGATTTAATTTCAACTTTGTTACACTTTTGCTTATCAGAGCTTAATGGAAAATAGACCATTTTAAGCTTGGAAAGAACTTTAAGTAAATTATAAATTATTTTGCAAGCATTTACCCAACCTAAAGTTTAATTAAGACCTCACAGCCCTCGTCCGAACATGAAACAAAATGAAGGTTACCAAGATTACTCCGGAAAAACTTTTCAATTTACTTATCGCGAGCCAAAAAGAGTTATTGAAAGATTTTCAGTCGAAAGATAAATTATTTGCTTAGGTTTTGCACCAATTCACGAGTCTTTTAACTAGACACAATTCTCCTTGGATTTTTCAAACCACTTTTATGATTCAGAATTGAAATGCTTTCAGAAGTACCGAAGTTTGCATCTGTTGTGTTTGTTTGAGTTGATTAGCATATTACAAAGTGGAATTGTAAAATAGAAGCTGAAGAGAAATAATTTTCCTTGAGGCTCGGCGCACAGGAGAGAAAAATAGCTGAGCTCGCTTGCGGGGACACGAGAGAAAGATCTCAGCCACTTCTTTCGTCGTATGTAGAAGACATTTGTGCGAATTTTGACACTTGAGGCGGTGAGACAAACATCTATCGTGTTTGATGTTCATATCGCTGTGGCGCGAGGTAAAACTCTTACAAAAACTTTGTTTCATGTGAGCGGAACTCTGCCTTACTGGGCAACGCGTTCTTGTGCTTAATAAAGATAAGCTCATACACTCACGAAGACATTTAAGGAGTAAACAGAGGATTTGGGGGAAAAAATCAGAATCTATTTGTTCCTAACTTGCAACCAGCTAAATTCAATTTGCAACACCGCTCGATTTGTTTATATAGCTGGTAACCCCAGAGCCCCGGGAACCGCCGCTGATGTATACAAGAACTTAAATTAACATTAAGCTTGAGTCAACGCGACGAGTTACCAGAGCTGAATTACAATGCAAGAAGAAACGAGCTGTACTTTTATCGTTATTACCTTTTATTTTCATGGGCTCAAATTTTAGAAATTCAAATTTCCATACCACTTCTTTGCTGTTCTTAATTATACTCTTTGAAGGCTTTAATCTTGATTGAAAACGTTCTCTTTTAAACAAGGCAAACAAAATCAACATTGACGTCTTTTTTCGCAGTAATTGATTCTACTAATGTAACTATCTGTCATTTTACACTTCTGATTGATACTATAGTCAGAATTTGCTCCTGTAAAAATTCAGCATTAAAATATAATACAACTTCAAACATTTTAGCGACGTGACTTAGTTGCTTCGTTTTATGAAAAATTTAACATAGGGAAACAAAATGTCAAAGTCTTGCTAAGAGGACAAATAATGCACCACAAAACCCGGAAAATATCACTTACAACAAAAGCGAGCTATCTAATTATTTGGTAAATGAAACATTTCAAATGAAGCTGAATAAACTGCAAGTCAAATGAAGGCCGCCAGACAAATTGCAATGGAAAAAACGAAAACAAAAGACCCGTTAAAAGACATACGACCGACACGTAGGAAGTTCTGCATTTGAACTGCTTCGAAGGTATATAGCTCCATCAATTTTCAAGTCAACCCTTCCATAAAAGGAGAAAAACTTATTTTCTAGACATGCAATTGGAAACAACTAAAAATTGACAATAGTTTTATTACATGTTGTAGAGATAATTTCGCCAAGGATTCGGTTTAATTCCATTGTAAAGCCACAGGTGAAAAAAATGTTGATCAAATGTTGCATTAGGCCGTTTTCTCAAACGTGATAAACATCATGTTAGTGATAAGAACTTACAGCAAGGCCTTTATATAGAAAAACCATTTCGCTGTGAAAGATTATCTCCTTTTGTTGTAGTTGATACTATTTAAGCAATCTGTCATATGATTTTGCCGGTTGATCGCTGTTGTCAGAATCATAAACATAAAAGTGACTAGATCTTACAGCAAGGCTTTATACAAAAGACCGTTTAACTGTCGAAGATTGTCTCTTTTTTGCTTTAATTTATACTGTTAAAGCAATCTGTCATACAATTTTGCCGATTGACAGTTGACAGAATTATATGTTAGTGATTAGATTAGGCCTAACAACAACGTTTTTATGTAGAAAACCATTTAACTGTTTAAAGATTCTCTTTTCGATGTAGTTGATACTATTTCAACAATCTGTCATAGTATAATATCCAGTAAGCAATCTGTCAAACGATTTTGCCGATTGGTACTGTTTTTCGGAAGAATCAAAAACATTGTGCGAGTGATTAGATATCTTAGATAGAAAAACGTTTCCGTGTCAACGACTATCTCTTTTCGCTTTAACTAATACTATTTAAACAGTCTGTCATAAGGTTTTGCTGACTGATAAATGCTGTCAGAATCAAAAACATGTGAGTGGTTAAACCTTGAAGCAAGGTCTTAGAAAAACAATTTCATCCTCAAAGATTTAACCTAGAGTGGAGTTATCTTCAACGAAAAGTGTGTATTCAACTACAAAACCCAAAGTTTTCCGAGAGTTGAGATCGCACAAAATGCAATTGTTTCTTTTGAAAAGTTTAATGATTCATAATCACTTCTATCATATCAGCGAGGTTACTGTGTGCTATTTAACAAAAACTGTACGTTCATTGTTCCTGATAACGGTTTATTCTTCCTGTCCTTTTAACGATGACGTGCGCGAGTTTTCAACACAGAAGAAATTCTTAAAACAGCTCTTATCCAGCGACATAAATCTTTTGGACACCTTCAATTAATATGGCGTTCAAAGTTAAAACATGGATAACTCGAGTAGCACATTTGTCTCTCTCTCTTTTTTCTCTCGGTTCAAAATATTAAGTTTTCTTCAAAACGCTTAATAAATAGTTAACTGTATAATTAGTCATGGTTTTCGTTAGCGTTTGGAGGTACCGGATTCAGTGGTGCATTTGGCGGACAACACGAACTTCTAAGGGTGCCTGGGACATGCTCCCCCGGGAAAATTGGAAAATTTTTCTGCGTTCCCTTGGCCGGACTAAGAAGAGCTAAAAAATGCCTCCCAAAATTGAAATGTTTGGCTGATTTGGCAATAGTATCAGTAATATCTGTAATATTAGTTTGCAGTTGTAGTTGATTCCGAAACCCCCTCCAATCACGCGAGTCCTCTATCTCTTGAGCGCTCGTACGTCTTGACATGGGATCCGCGACCACTGTCAAACGCATCAAAATTTGTGTATGAACTACCCGACGTTGCCTGAAACGGAAGTTTATCTGCGGCGGCCACAAGCCAAATTACTATCTATAAGAAAATTCTCCGGTCTACTTAGCATGTACGCCTGGTTAGCCTAGGTTCGAATCTTAAAATTGTTGAGGAGAAGGTGCTGCCTTTGCCCTAACATCTGCAAACGGTTAGACCTTCGCGTCTTCTCGGATAAGGACGATAAACCGTAGGCCCAGTCTCTCGATCTTCTATCGGGGGACTTAAAAGAACCCACAACACTTGTTGACAAAGAGTAGGGTGATCCCGGTGTAGTGGTCTGTCTCTTCTACTAACTGAAGGCAACTGTTAACTCATATAAATGTGAGCCGTATATGGCGGACTATCTTAGACCCTCAATACCACAGGCAACTGTAAATTATTGTAAACGCATTGAGGAAATGCCTAATGCGTACCAAGAAAAGTTGTCATTGTTATTATTATTATTATTATTATTATTATTATTATTATTATCATCATAATTTTCATTATTATTATAGGTAGGTTATTTCTTAATGTTAATGTTCCATCGTTTATAGTTTTCATAGTTTCTTATATTATTCTTTTTTTAAGTATTATATATATCATCTGTAAAGTTTTATGTTAATTAGCGTTAAACAGCTGCAATTTTAAAGCTCAATAAAATATATTTCTTTTGGTATTACTAGGATATTTTTTGATTAGATTAAGTGATGTTGTGCTAAAATTTCCGTCATCTCATCAACGGCAGCCGTGAAACATTATATCCCGACATCAGAAAAAATATCAACAGAATGTGCGTGGGATTTGAGCTCATCTTTATGCTCAAAAATTCTATTCTAATCAAGATTATAATTTACTTTTGTAAGCTTAAAGCAATTTACTCTTTATAATTTTTTATTAAATAGCAATGGCTCGCAAAAACAGTACCCTAAATTTGCATATAAAAGAGAAAACGCGTTATACTCATGCTAGACGCGGTCTATTTTGCGGTCGATCACTTGCTCTTTGTTCATAGATATTAGGAAGTCACGAAAATTTTCCTAATTCGAAAGTCGTTTTAAACCTCTAACTTTGATCAAGTTTCAACATCTTTATATTAATTTCGGTCGTCTGCAAGATTTTTTTAAAATAGTCACATTCATTAATATATTAGAAAACATGAAAACATTTTAATTGAAAATACTTTAGCTGGCCTTTAACTTTTTTAGCTAATTTGAATTTTAATGGTCCAACAAAAATTTTGTTGCTCTAAATTCAACATGCCAACTAAGTTTCTCAACAGAAATAAACTATAACTTTTTAAGCTAAATCCTAACTTTAAGATAAATTTCGAAACCCTTATTTACTAAAAGCTCACAGAAATGTATGTTTATAAGCAATCGATATCCGGCAAAAAAAATATCCAACTACGAAATTAAGAAATGAAAAACAAATAACCCGTGCATATGTTGCTAGCTAGCGTTTGGTTCATATATCTGGAATGCTCGAGGATTCATATAATTCAGAAATTGAAAATGTCGATCAATATAGTTTTATTTTTTGTTTGACACTGATCGCACATTGTCAAAACGCAAGACTATCTTTACTGATCAATTTGCAACAATTTTGATCGCAAGGTAATATGAAACATTAGCTCGCAAAATGTACGCTTAGAACTGTTTCCCAAGGAATACAAGAAGGTGAAACGGTACAAATTATATACTATTGAGTTATTAGTAGAAATATTTCGGGAACTTTGCAACAGCGACACCAAGAACTTGACAAAAATTGCTTTTATTGAAAGTGTTTCCGCGATCTCCAAGGATATTCCGGCTTCACGTCGTTCTTGATGTGGGTAATTTTTTTTCGATTAGGGAGCAGGTGTATGTCAGCCCTTTGAGTTCCATTTAGTTATAAAATTCAACTTCTCCTGCTAACACATACAAAATATGGTTAATTTCTATTGCTTTTAATCCAGTCAGAATCACATTCTAATTTGCAACATCCATCCATCCATCCATCCATGCATCCATCCATCCACCTATCCATCCATCCACCCATCAAACCACCCATCTATCCGTCCATCCATCCACCCACCCACCCATCCATCCATCCATCCGTCCGTCCGTCCGTCCGTCCGTCCGTCCGTCAGTCCTTACCATCTAATTCTAAAAATTTTCGTTGTTGCACCCCACAGAGCCGCTGTTGTGACAATAATTGCTTCTATTGCTGGAGGAATGACTGCTATTGTTTCTAGGTAAGCAAAACTTAACCCCAGATAAGATGTGCTGGGGACAATTTTTCATTCTTAGTACCTGCAATGAAAAACCTCCGTATTCATTTAATCGAAAACGTATAAAAAATGTGCCTCCAAACTAGACTCCACGAAAACGGAAAAAAACATCCGATTAGTGAGTAGCGTTTTCAAAAACAAAAACTACCCTACACTACCCTGGCTGTTTATTTTTCCGGTGAAATGAAGTTACTCCTTGCTGAAGATTTTACTAGATTAACGACTTCATGTGCAAATAAAAGAAAACAGCAGAAACTCGTTCAATCCAGTTACTATTATCTTTTTGTTTTAGCTATGTTACAAAACGAAGGAAAGTCGACATCAAGTTTATTATCCGTGGTGTTCTGGGCTCCCTCGTTAGTGTCACAGGTAAACCACGTCAGTTGACTCAAATTTTTTCTTTAGTAATGTTTTTCATTAATGTCACAGGTAAACCACGTCAGTTGACTCAAATTTTGCTTTAGTATTGTATTTCATTAGTGTCACAGGTAAACCACGTCAGTTAACCCAAATTTTTTCTTTAGTATTGTTTTTCATTAATGTCACAGGTAAACCACGTCAGTTGATTCAAATTTTGCTTTAATATTGTATTTCATTAGTGTTATTTTGATTAATGTAAACCTATTCTGTTGACATAAAATTTTTACTATATAGTCATCGATTAGTACCACAGTAAACCACATCATTTTAACCTAAAACTTTTACTGTACAGTTTTAATTAGTGTCACAGGTAATTCACTTTAGGGTGGCCAGACATTTTCACTTACAGAGCGTCTGACCGGTAATCAGAGGGTTGCGGGTTCGATTCCCATCATTGACTCTTGCAGAATTTTTTCTGAGCTTACAACATATAAATCAATAGTTTCTTCTTCAACTATATATCCAAGATTCAGACTACCATTTGGTTATTAACATCTCTTAATGTCCTTAGCAATCTGCGGTCTCACTCGACCGTGGACTGCTCTCATCATTGGTCTGATTGGTGGAGCACTCGGTTGCTATGGAAGCGACATTCTGGCGCGTGTTCACGTGGACGATCCGGTTGGTAGCATCGGAGTGCACAGTTTTCCCGCCATATGGTCCATGATCTCTGTAGGACTTTTTGTTGAGTCAGAGCCAAATAGCGGTAAAAACAGGAAAGGACTCTTCGTCTCCGGTGACCTAACACTTCTGGGACTACAAATTGTTGCTGTGATTGCTGTAATCACTTGGTGTGTCCTTTCTTCTAGTGTTATTCTCTTTTGTATTGACAAAACTGCAGGACTACGGGTTTCATTTCAAGAGGAGGTGCTTGGTGCTGATGTTGTGGAGCACACAATCGGAGGTTACGTCAAGAGGAGGCGTGGCGGGGTATCACAGCTAAATCCGATCCATCTACCGCAAAACGATTCGCAGGCTAGTCTTGGTTCCCTCGCCGCTGAAAACATCAACGAAAGACTTCCTTCGCATTTGAGAACGATCCAAGACAACCTGGCTTATCTTCAAAGCCTGGCGGCTGCAACCTACGACAGCAACGAGGAAGATTGTGACTTTGACGTAGAAGATGTGGTTGAAGATTACATGGACTCCACGAGAATGAGTCCAAATGTTCATAAACCTTCTCACGCCTTCACGGAGGACGAGAGAGCGTGATGGAGCCCTGAGGCTGGGGTAAACCCAACTTTTTTTGGATAGTGAGGAAGTTGAAAAATATATTTAAATAAGAAGAAATTTGAGGAAAATCAGCAAAACCGTCCCTCCTGGGAAGAGACTAGTACAACTTTGGTTTGAGGACGGTTTGGCGATTTTACATCAAATATTAACTTCAAACTTGGTTTTTAAACTTCCCAAAAAATTACCAAACTCAAGATTTTCTTTAAAAATACCAATCTTCAAAACATGGAATCAAACTCAAAACTCATCCAAAAAATCTTAAAATATTCAAGCTATTCCTCTTTATACCATCTGTGATATAAGCGATAGGACTCTGCAGATTCAAATCATGGACGGAGATATCGTAAGAAACATGAGAAAAAGTGACCACAAAGTGCGCTTTGGGTTTAACCCCGCCTTAAGCTCATTTATTCATACAGTAGATCAAATTTGTTACAATGGACGGGAAAATGGATTCGCATCACATTTGCTCACAATATGGTGTGTACCTAAAGTGTTCCTATTGTAGAGTTTGTAAACACTGTATTTGCTGAACCGGCCAGTAAATAAAAAATACGATCTTTACGATCTTTGCTTTAGATTTGCGTCAGATTTACTCCTATGAAATATGATACGAAAATCCGGTTTTTCGTCCAGTGTTAGTTTATACGAATACTAGATTTTAACCAAAACTAATTGAAAGGCAGCTGTACAGTTTGACTCGGCTGATAAATCAAAGGCCGTTTATCCTAGGCCTAAGAATTGTTAATTTAACTTAAAATTTAAGGTACGTTTTGTACTGTATTTACGAGAAAGGGGGAAGGGCTGAAAACGAAAATGATTAAAGTGTGTATCGATTAAAGACTATATATAACCATCGCAAGGCTCATAGGCTCGCAACCCTCCCCCGCTTGCACCCCTCCTCCTCCCCCACCCCCACAGGAAACAAAGGTCTACCTTTTTGCTGACCAAGTATTTGAAACAGCAGCATTATCCTCATGATTTGCGAAACTGGTATCTAAGTAATATTCAGGTTTCTAAAGTTTGTTGTCTCTGCTTGTTTAAATTTCGATCTCAGACAAACCTAAATTTAAAAGCATACCTCAGACCCTCCTCTCCTCCTCCCATACCAAAGTTCAAGCGTCCACTTGAAATGCTCATTTGGCCCGTTTCCTCGTTTGATTGTACCCTCCCACAAATAACCCTGGCTACGGCCTGGCCTGGAAATAGAGTGTTCTTGAAGCACCAGACTATGAGTCAAGTTCAGGTTTAAAGAAATTTCCTAATGGTTCAACTAACTTGCACACCGCATAACTGGCTCTAAACAAATACTATACCCTTACCTAAACCTTAAACTACACCTAATTAGTATACACCGAATCAGTAAATAGCTTTTCCCCCCTTTTTTCATGAAATAAACGATTCAGCCATTTCCTATAATCACAAAAAAGTACACTGAATTTTGAATGTATGTATTGGCAACTAGGATAGCTGTAGATAGCTGTACCTGTACCTATACCTGAATCTATACCTGTACCTATGCCTATAATTTTACCTACACCTATACCTATACCTACACATAAACCTATAACTATACCTATACCTGAAACTGTACTTGTACCTAAACCTGTTCCTACTTCTATACCTATACCTGTAGCTGTACCTATACCTGAGCCTATAACTATACCTACACCTATACCATACCTACACTTAAACCTAAACCTGCAACTATACCTTTACCTGTACCTGTGCCTATATCTATAACTACACCTTTACCTATACCTACACCTATATCTGTACCTGTACCTAAACCTGTGCCTATACCTATACCTATAACTAAACCTAAACGTATACCTATACCCTTACCTATACCTGTACCTGAACCTGTACCTGTACCTGTACCTGAACCTGTACCTGTACCTATACCTGTACCTGTACCTGTACCTGTACCTGTACCTGAACCTGTACCTGTACCTATACCTAAACCTGTACCGGCTGTACCTGAACCTGTACCTATACCTGTACCTATACCTATACCTATACCTTTACCTATACCTATACCTATACCTATACATATACCTATACCTATACCTATACCTATACCTATACCTGTACCTATACCTGTACCTGTATCTGCACCTATACCTGTACATGTACCTTTACCTGTACCTATACCTATACCTATACCTATACCTATACCTATACCTATACCTATACCTATACCTATACCTATACCTGTACCTATACCTGTACCTGTATCTGCACCTGTACCTGTACATGTACCTTTACCTGTATCTATACCTATACACTGCCAGTTTTGCTGCACGAAACAGTCAAATCCACGATAAACCCGGCAGAAACCCCGATCCTTATGCGTTTGGACATGCTTGTTTTGTTCTTAAAAAATTTCATCCAGAAAATGAAAAGGTATGATAGTCTTTTTTTTCTTCAGAGTTTTCATTGATATTCGTACTCTGATCTTTCGTGCAGCTGTCAAATCAGTACAACAGACTCAATCATATTGGGGGG
>JAOBAT010120777.1:0-13480 GCA_026413305.1 Hydrozoanthus tunicans
CTATACTTATCTACTAAATGCATGCTGCCGGATTGCATTAAGCTGGCTTGGCGTAAGCTGAAGGGAAACTTGCATGTAGTAGTAGTAGTAGTAGTAGTAGTAGTAGTAGTAGTAGTAGTATTACTACTGTAACAAATTACCTTTGGAAATCGCTCACGATAAAGACTATTCAAAAACTGCAACTCATCTTCCTGGCTTTGCGTTCTAATAGGGCTGTGTAGAAAAAGTAAGTTCATGTTAATGCAAAACAAAAATAAGTATGTAACAATGTTAATTAATGTAATAAGCTTACATTAAATATAAAGAAATCTAACTTTGTTACTTTCCGCCCTTGCCAGAAAAAAGTTTTCTCATCAACCAACTATAAAACTGTTCGATAACAATTCACACCATCTAGTTACTCTACATTGTAAAAATTATGTAAAACATGTAGGAGTCCTGATTGATGATCACCTCTGCTGGAAGTATCATGTTAATTACATAGCTACTAAAATTAGTAACTAAAGACAGTACTTAGGTATCATTGCACAACTTCGCCATTTTGTTCCCTATAGCATTTTAGCAAGCCTTTACCATTCATTTATCTTACCATATCTGTCCTATTGAATAGTGCCTGGGGTCGTGCAGCAAAGTCGCAGAAAATTAAAATTCTTATACTCCAAAAATTAATACATTTTTGCAGAATTTTGCATTTCTGTTTTGGCTTTTACTTTCTAAGACAAGATTAATGCATCTTGTGGACAAACAACAGCATGCTATTCCTCTTTTTCTTGATTCAAATTTTCTTCCTAATCAAAAGATTTATCTCAAAAAAACTGCAAGCCAGATGCATGATTGTTTATATACAAGTGTTTTATTGTAAAAAACGCCACTAAAAGACTGAAATATAAAACTACATCCGGGATACGAGTGGGGTATCTTCTATATTCTAACTAGTGAAAATATCACTGTCATTAAATTTTTTGTTTTTCCCGCTTATTTTGGTGCAAACAAACACTCATAGTTTATCTGTACAATAAAAGAAAATTACATGTTGGCGCAAGCATATGAAGTTTCTCTCCTTGTGGATAAAAGATTTCACTCATTTACTATGCTAACAAGTGAAATCTTCGTTTTCCACTCGAAGATAAACTTAATATGTTCCCATCAGCATGTAAAATCCTCTGCATAAATTTGTATACAATCCGTATACAAAGATAAAAAAAGCTGAGTTATAAGAAATGGAGCCGAAACCAATTGTGGAATTACACATAGTTTGAGTATCCTGCTGATGATCAGTAACTGATTGTGTTTCTTTTTCAGCACTGTATACAGTTTGTCTGTAAAAATTTAAATATGCCATGTAGTGGGCTATAGTGTGGCTAATGTGTAAAAAAAAAGTTGGAAATTCTTTCAAGAGTATTTTTTATTCTAAAATATGTCAATCTACATTACTTTAGGTTGGAGCAAATTAAAAAAACTTATGTCATTTGGCAACGCAGCCTAAGATTTGGAGCAAAACGACTTAGAATCAGAATGCAGGGCAAACTGAGGGAAAATGATGATGGGGTGAAACATGTCCATTTGAAACATGTCCATGAGCATTATGACATTGTATATTAACACATAATAAGCTGAAAAGGTGTTATAGTAGATACAATATTATGGTACAAAATATAAAATTATGCATGGTAGGGAAAGAATCACTTTAAGTAACATTCCGAGTACGGACTTGGGAGGTCAACGGCAGTGGAGTGCAGAAAAGTGCTAATTGCGATATTGTTAAACTGTTGATCTGATTGGCTAAACTTTAAAATGGACAATATCTTCATAAGAAAGCTGATGTGTTTCTTTCCAGTTCACTCATTCAATCCTTCTTAGTTGAAACACTTCTGTTTTCAAAGTTAAGAAAAATTCCATGTGGGGAACATTGAAAGTTAAAAGGTTTTCTTTGCTTTTGTTTTGGAGTTCTATGATTGGCTAACTTATTGTAGCACAAAAGAAACATTGCTTTTTACTTTAAAACTATGTTGTACACAAGTTGACGTATTCTTAGTATGAGAATTTAAACATTCTGGTGTGGGAAAAGCGAAATGCCGCAGAACAATGGGAGGCTCCCTTGTTCTTACACAGATCATTACTTAAGTTATTGTGAGCAACTTTCTCTTACCTCAAACTACGAGATCGTTGGTGTTTGAAATGTCTCGGCGATCGCCTGCCACTACACACCAGTTCATCATCTTGATCACTCTCGGCACTGAACAATCACAATGGTTTATATGTAAAGTGGTGCACATAATTCACATCATCTACCCTTATTAGAAGTACAGTTAAAATCTGCATATAAGAGTTTAAAATTTAAGAACCTGTTAAATTAAAATTTTAAATAGGTTTTTAGTTTACCAAAACTGAAAAAAGTAACAGTGAAATGATTTTGCTGTTACTTTTTGTTCATCAAAAAATGTAACACAGCATTTCCGACAGTGCAACTTGAAAGACATGCATGCTACAGTAGTTCTTCTTAAAGAATGATATAAATTTACATTATGGTTATCATTTAAACTGTATTCTAGAAAATTATCTAACACAGAAATTAAAATATTCCAAAACATAAGGTATATAATTTATGTCCTGTGGTAGTTATCTGGAAGAGCTAATTGATATAGACCTTATAAGGGGCTTACAAAGGTTTTTTGGCAACAGGGGACACGGTCTTAAATTGAGGCGACAGACATGTGTCAAAGCACCAACAAGCGACAGAAAATATCAGGAAAAGCGTGACAATTTGCGACAACAACAAAGGGCATCAGAGATCAACTATGTATCAAAACATCTAGGAATACATGTAATCTGTTTCTCGCGATATTTTTGTCCAAGCTTAAAATTTTTAGAACACGTTAATGAGACAGACACATTTGTTTGCATGTTTACTTGATTTGGTTTTTAACTGGAAATTAGCAAAGCAAATAATTGCTTGAAAACTGAAAAATTATGACAGCAACATTTTGTTCAGATGAAAATGTGACAGCAACATTTTACATTAGAAAAAGATGTGATAGAAAGACCAAAAATTGTGGGACCAGCGACATCTGAGCACACCTTAATTGTAGGTCCCTTATAAAAGTCTAAGTTACCTAAATTATGCCACTAAGTATCATTTCATGAAAAAAAGGAAATTTAGAGTATAGTGAACAAATAAGAAGTATGCCAGCATAATTGAGATTTTAAGTTGAAATTGTGTAGAATTAGTTTATATTATTACTATTACTATTATTATTATTATTATTATTGTTATTGTCATTATTACTACACAATATAAAGCAGTCACTTAAGAGTTATAACTAACAGTACTTACCTGAAGGGCTGTCCATAGCTGAGATGTTCATCAGCATACTGCAATGACTGGATCTAGGAAATTTTTAAAACAAACTTTTATAAATAGCAACTTAAGTCTTCCTCTATCCATCCATAGTATATTTTGAGGGGTCTCTTGAGTTACAACTATAACTCCATTTTTTGATCTCTTAACTCTTTCAACCCTAAATGTGTCAACACTAACGATGGGCTATATCCAAAACTATCTAGACCCAGACTTTTCGTGAAATAAGAACATTAGAGTGAAGTTTTACTGTAAATGCATGATTTTTTCATTTGACACAGTTAAACAAAATAAGAAACAAACCTGGTGAAGTTTTTCCTGAGACGATGCAAGGGACTGAAAATTGAATTAGCAAGAGTTTGATTCAGTTAACAAGATATCAACAAAATACAAATTAAAGTACAACTGTATTTACATCTTAAAATTGTTTAGGAAAGTGGTTGAAACATGTTCATTATAAAAATTATTACACTAACAAAACAAGTTCTTCCCAACAGAAAAGTATCAAAACTAATGTTCAAATACACAGATTAAAAGCCCAAATCAAGTCAATCTATTTTAATCATCCAATATACATTTAAAAGATCTTGGTCTTTTCAGAAATACTAGAATTAGAGTTAAAAAGAATTGATACAGTTTTGGGAGTCTTAGATTAATACAAAGCATAAGATTCTTTGAAGCCAAGCAGTTTCTAGCACTTTTTAGAAATCTGAAGCACTAAGCAGAGTTCATACACCTTCAGAATTCTGAAAATCTAGGGTTTTGCAGGGCTAAAACTCTGCATTTTCCAGAACTTTCAAAGCTCTTTAAGCCCAAAATGAAAATAAAAATGTTCACAAACACCTGTTAAAACAACTTTCTAACAATTAAAGTTGCGAAAATCTGTTTTATAAACTTGGTACAATAACGATTTTTAAATGTTACTTGAAATGGATAAAATCATTTGGCGAATTTAGTGTTTTCAATAAAATTCTATGAAATTTTACAGGGCTAAATAAAAAAATTTCCAGGGCTTATTCAGGGATTTTCAGGAATTTCAAGGGATCCAACATTTTTCCTGGGTTTTCCAGGATTTCAAGGGCCTGTACGAGCCCTGACTAAGATTCATGTACAACTTCCCTCTGATGAGCAGGGCTTGTAATTAATGTTTCTTAAAGTAGCCAGCTGACCACCAGAGACAAAAATTTGGTAACCTGACCACGTCTTAGTAGCATTAAAATTTTCAACGTTTTAAATCTGTACTACATGAATTGCCTCTTTAGGTTTGCGCATTTGTTTCCAGAAGTTTGTCCAAGAGAACATATACTGTAAACTTACAAACATCATTTGTAACAGTGGTTATCATTCAAGGGCTGGTTAACTTTAACCCAGGGTTAAGCCAAAGTTCAAGCAGTAATTTTTTTAAATACTGTTAAGATTTTCCACAGAAAAAACTTAATTCAAAATTACAGCTAAAATAGAAAAAATAGAAGGTTAGAAACAAGAACGTACGTTAAGATTTTAATCCTGGGTTAATGCTTATCAGCTTTTGAACAACTGGGCCCAGGTATCTCTAGAGACTTTAGCTTTTAGTTAATCAGTAAAAGTAAAAAAAGTAAAGTGGTGCATTTATATATAGCACCCTTTCCATATGAATGCTCAAAGGTGCTTTACAATGATCAGTTTACCCCCAACGGACTTGAAGCATAGTTGGCAGCTGCTTCAAAGCAGTCCATGTATGCTGGTATTTATTTTACGGACCCCAGCTGGCTATCAATTCTAAAAATCTGGTAGCCAAAATTTATTTTTTGGTAGCATTGGCCACCTATAGGTGGCAAGTTTAAGCCTGATTGTGACAGGCTTGTCAATGAGAAAAATTGCAGGCGTGCAGTGCATCGCACGTGGCGTGGGCAATGTCGATGCAATGGCGTGCGATGTCACCTGGGGGTTTAAAAACAGTCTGCAAGGCCAGTTTTCTTCAGACATATTTATTGCAAAATCACTATCAACCTTCCTTTGATTTATTTTGAAACATAAAAAACCTAAAAAGTCAATTTTAGTGGAAAAAATCTCCCTTAAAACTAGAAAAGCTTAAGACAAACAAAAGTATATACATGATAATTTCAACGTATAAAATAAATTAAAACTGTTTTATTCTAAAAAACAAGCATTCAAGACCCACACACGCCATTCTGTCTAGACAAAAATTATTAGTTAACATTCCAGTGGTTTCAAGGGTAATGAAGCATATCAGTACAATAACATCCATGGCTTCTGTCACGCTATTAATACTTTTACATGCACAACTGCACGTTTTCAAGTACTATCACAACATTTAAATGTGTTTTTGACTACTGCTTTAATTTTTTTCTGCAGAGCTGCAGTTCGCGAACTTCCTTTGATCATAGAACTATTCATGATTTCCTTCTCGTATTTTGCGCAAAGCTTCCATCAAATGAAGTTTACCATCATCTGTCCTTTTGAGTCCTCAAAAGTTTTATAAAGAAATATACTCTCTTTTCTCCATTTTTGAAATGTATCCAAAGACATTGAATTTCCCGTTCTCGTGGTTGGTGAAGCCATTACGTTATGAGCGCATCGAGACTGTGTATAAGCATTAAACTGTAATGTTATATACAGAGTTAAGAAAACAACATGTTGCAATTTGCAAATAAACTGTACATGGAACTGTAACACGATACCGTCCGAATAGAGAAACCTTATAACTATTGTAATAAACAGCTGTATTTGAAAATAAAATATATTTCATTCGCTGCACTGCACAACAAGGCAAACTTGTGAATTTCATGTACTTTTTCATGCTTTTAATGATACATGTTGCAAATGTTTTTCTTTTGTTTAAATACAACTATTATCAATCTTTTTCGCGTCTTCAACACACATTGCATTCACTGTACATGTAATTGTTGCTACTGTAACTTGATGTGATCTTGCTTTACAGTCACGCGTGAGCAATTACAGGCGCAGGCAATGACACATGCCAGTTTTCTGCAGTATAAGTCAATGACAAAGTTTCCTCTGATCGTACCGAAAAGAGAAAGATCTCCCTACTTAGAACTTAAAGATCGATGTTTTTTGAGTCTAGAGAACATAGTACACGATTTCATTCGGAATTTGAAAACAAATACACGCTTTATTCGACGTTTGGAAAGGAATTTCTCCAGGTTGCGCAAGATTAGAAAACAATCTTCCGAGGCCTCGACGTCTTTTAGGCGTGTGATAAGGCGTGCGCGTTCGATTGCACGCCTCTCATTGACAAGCCTGTTGTGAGTAACAAAATTTACAGAGTGAAAGTCAATCACTGCTTTTTTACTTACTGAATATGATGATGAGGTAGGTGTGTGGGTTCCATATCCTGAGGATGTCAATGAGGCAACAGACCAACGTCGGCTACCAGTGTCAGATCTAATTTTTGGGTTGGAAAATTTTTTTTCAGAAATAAATTATCACTATTTCAACAAAAACTAGCTGTTATAAAGAAAAACATTAATATGTAAAACATCTTAAATTGGTCATAATAAACATAAGCCAAAATTTAATACAAAATGATTAATAAATATAATTATAAGAATTATAGTATTAAAATAATTAATGCCAGTGAACACAACAATCCAAAATGCCACCTAGGTGAATTGTTAATTGACAGAAAAGACTTGTATTGTCAACATTGTATCCACAGATGAATTTAATTTGCCATATTTGCAAGTGTCAAGCTTAGTTAGTCAATAATTTAATCTTGAATCTTTTTATTATAAGCTTTTTACCTGCCCCCTCCTGAGCCTTGGCTCTCGTACTAAGGCTATACAGATTACAGATGAATTTATGAGGAGTCCAACCTTGACATAACTCATTAATAAAACTGTTCACTTACTTCCTTATGTTGGAAAAGGCAAACTGGGAGTTTAACGAGCTGCTTGGAGAGAAATACACTGGGCTGTGACCAGGACTGTCTGAGCCTGAAACAGCAAAAAACGCACATCGTTACAGAATGAGTCTTTAAATTCATGAAATTCATTTAAATTCATTATGTATCAGACTTATAAATTTAGGATATTAAATAAATTCACTTTTGCAAAATCAAATTTGAAGCATTTGCTTGCAGTGTTCTAGCAAGCTTAAAGAAATGATAGGGCACCCTTTCGCAAAACATAACAAAAGCTGTTCCTAGTTTTAATTTTGCACACTGATTAGGTGGTTAATACAAATCAAGTGGTATGACAGGCATTGAAATCACTGACTGACTAACTTTGGCTCAGAATTACATAATTTTATACTGACTAATTTTTCAAATTGCTCAGGAGCTTGGAAAAGTATTGAGTAAAACATCAAAATTATAATTATAATCATGACAATAAGATTGAGGTTCTGAAAATGACAGGGCACTGGATAAGAAAGAACTGGTTGCTGGATAAAATGGCAGGGTACAGCGCTCGTTCATTTTGTCCTATGTAGCCAGAACACTGTCTTGTTAGTCTGATTTAACATAATAATGTCAATATTACCATAACTATGTTATCTGACCAATCAAAGTCCCAATCAAGCTTAATTTTTTACTTTTTGGATTAAAACTGTTGTCATCCATGAACTCAAAATTCGAATAACCAAAAAAATTGCCACGTCCAAGTATGCTTTTTAATAAAAAAAAGATTGGAATGTAGATTTTGACCGAGCAGGCCAGGGACTGGTAACCTGTGACGTAGCAGCATTGAGTTATGCAGTTTTTGTTTAAAAAATTTCATTTCTGTTAAAAAATATCATAAAACTTTTATTTCAAACAATTTCAAGGGAATAATTAATTGATTAAAGTTATAACAACTGTTGTAGCCAGAATTGAATTTTTGTGAGATAAAAAAGATTGTCTCTGCTTTATGCTTCGTGCTACGTCATATATACCTCGTGCTCTGTTATCACTGAGCACTTCAAGTCTAAAAGATGTAACATGAATGGCGAAAAAAGATTTTATTTTTGAAAATTACTATTATTAAAGGGTTCTACTTTTTATCTGGAACTTAAAAAAATAAGCTTGATAGGGACTTTAACACATTAATTAGTACTATGAAACATACATATTGAAGCCGGCGATGTTGGACCAAAAGGAGAAAATGGCCGGGGTGGTGTAAGGGGTCCTGGACATGTACCAATGAAACTTCTTGTTTGCTTTCTGTTGCCACTAACATTGCAAGTGCTGAAGGAAAAAATCAAAACAATAAGATGTGTTAAAGAGCATACTTTTATGACAAGAAATATTTTGTTATCTCTGTGAATAGACCTTGCCAAATGAGGAAAAGTGGTGAAAAATTTTGTCAAAATCTTTTATGGTTGTCGAGATCATATTAACATTAATTTTTGATGTTTTCAACTGATGACGTTCCATTGTTGGTAGGCAACTTTTCAATTTTTTTTGAAAACTGCTGCAAATACATAACCCTTCAGTGAATTTTCTCCAAACTTGGACTGAGTGATGTAACACATTTCATACAAAATCAGTTACGCCTTTCTTGCACTAGGCTCTCAAATTCAGAATTTTGGAATACTATAACTACATATTCTATTTTATTAAATTATTCATGATTACAAAATAAACCTCAGGGGTTGTAAATTTACTTCAAAAATTATTAAAAATAGTTTAAATTGTCAGTTTTGTTAGCTAAAAGATGGCTAAAAAACAAAATGACACTTAATAAGAAAACATGCAAATAAATCATGGTGCTCACGGATTGTAATCCTTACCTTAGACGCCTGCTCAGGTCACTCTGCAATGAAAACAGGAAGAGTGTATGTTAATCATCTTCCTTTGTTATGGACTACATATGTGGTATTTTAATACTCTTTAACACACATACAGTATGCCTCGCAGGAATGACCACCTAATCATGGTGAGGCAGTTTGTAAGTCCTGTGCTCTCATCACCTTATCATGGTGAGGCAGTTTGTAAGTCCCAAACTCTAGAGCTATGTAGGCAGGAGCTGTGCTTCTAACATACTGAACAGGTAATAGGAGGGGCCAAACAAAGAGTGATCCCTTGGTCCACAGGTTGGGGGTAGGGCAAAGGGCTGATAACCATCTCCCATAAAAATTAGTGTTATCACAGAAACCAGAAGCAGTGTTAATCAACTAAATGAAGGGAATGCTGTGGCCGCATCTTTTGGTAGAGATGCCCCTGGACCAATAAAGCAATAGACTCTTTGCAGCTAGGGGTCCAGGGACTGCACAGCGGAGGTAGCTAGAGGGCTTTAGCCACCCCAATAATTTTTCAAACACTTCTGAAAATATTTGGGCGAAAAAGTTTAAATAGTTCCGAATGTATTTGCGCATCCAGGAAGAAAAGGAACCCTTGGTGCCCCATTTTCAGAGCAAGATCTCCATTTTGTTACAAAAACTAGAACCAACTAGAAATTGAGAAAAATGGAGTACTCTTTTACCCATGATTGACAAAATTGGTGCATTTTCAGCACTTTGGAGGCTATAAATTTCAAGATTTCCATGGGAGCATGTCCCTGAACTTGAGTCTATGCCACTTGTTAGCTCGCACACACATATCAGTCCCAATCCAAAAAATGTGGCACTTTCCCTAGCCTGGGGTCATGAGACAAAAACTACCTTAAATCAAGCAGCGACAAAATGGTATCCAGAAATGGAAAGAGTAGCTTAACATTAGTAAAAAGACAAAGTTTCAGCTTAAATTGACCTCAAATATATGTATGAAATGGTGAGTGACAGAAAATAGGATGTAAGGTTTGTATGACTGGTTTGCTCTCCAGTTCCATTTTCACATACATTTTCTCAGAAAAATTTTGATTTTATGTTTGCTGTCAATAATTTTGAAGTACTTTAAATGTCAAGACATGAAACCCTGCCATCTAACTAACGTTGACCTGCTCTTTCCAATTCTGAACATCATTTTATCATAGATTCTTAATTAAATGTAGGTGTTGTCATGTGGCCTCTAACTGCTGGTCCACCCAAAGCATGCAATAAGAATCGGAAATTGGAATGTCACAACCTTACAACTTAAAGAAGGATGGTGGAACAAGAGAGAGGCGGTATGGGGTGGAGGTCATGGGATGAGGTGCAGGTCAAAGCGGCTGACAGGAGAGAGTGGAAGAACGAGTTTGTGATGGCCCTAAGAGGGCATGGCTCTTGATGACGATTAGTACACATTTTAATTATCTTCTTTAAAAAAGAACAATTTTGTAAAAAAATCACAAACAAGAATTGAATAACAGGTAAATTTTGTAATCAGTGAGCCCAATAAATAGTAGAATTTAACAGAAAATCTAGTTTTTCATAACATCATAATGTATATTATTTCTTGTGTATAAAAAAATTCTCCCAGAATACTTCCCGAAATGTTACAGAATGTACAGATTCTGTTTTAACACTATGTCATATTATAATAATGATGGCAATAAGTGAACTAACTTCATGAATACTGAATTTATGATGCTAAAATGAGAATCAGATGAAAGGGAAAAATGTTCA
Organism: Hydrozoanthus tunicans; assembly: GCA_026413305.1. Classification (NCBI taxonomy): domain Eukaryota; kingdom Metazoa; phylum Cnidaria; class Anthozoa; order Zoantharia; family Hydrozoanthidae; genus Hydrozoanthus; species Hydrozoanthus tunicans. The sequence goes on from JAOBAT010120777.1 coordinate 10,841, forward strand.
CAGCTCTGGGTATGTTATCTGCTAACTTAACCTAGTAAAATGTTTAACGAAGGTATACCTTTATATTTACAAAAATATTCACTTTTCTTTTAAACTAAACATATAGTTTCATATAGAATAAATAGTTATATTCAGTGTAAAAACTATATTAATTAATTAAATGCATGTAAAATTTATTGCCATACAAATTGAATTTAAGCACTGAATTTCAAAATAATAGATTCAAAAGGTCTTGGAAGCGGCATAACAGAAAAAAGAACCTTAAGGAAACACACAAAATATTGTTGTTACACTCATTTCTTGCACCAGATGGCACTAGTAATGTTGAAACATGTTTGGTAAACTAAAAAAACTGATATGAGTTTCCTTAAAAATCTATATTCACACTTCTTTTGCAATAAGCTTAAGGTTGAAGTTGTTAAGCTCATGCAAAATATGTTCAACAGAGCTCTTCTAAAGAGCATGTTGTCCTGAGTTCTAACTCATTGTTAAGATAGATAATCCATCAACAACTCATCTGTCCAACAATTTGGACAAGAAATGAAACTAAACTGACGGTCTAGCTTTGTCATGGTCACTTTCAATTCAGTAACATCATGGCTGACAAAATATAATGAAATGAAACAAGTAAATTACTTTACCTTATAAAAGAAAAATAGCTGAAGAGCCCTGCTCACTGAACAGTAATCCATTTACACAAATAATATGTACATGCATGTTATGAATCACAACATAGAAACAATCTGCTTTAAGAAACCCAGACTCTTGACTTGATTATATTACTGCAAAACTAAAATCAGTCACAAAATCTGGCATGTGTGTAAAAGAGAAACTTGTGGGCTGTCAAAAATCGACCAAATATTAAGAGCTGTTATCATAACCAAATATTTTGAATACACAGATGTTCTTGCCCTTTACTCAACAAAGTGACCTTGATCAACATAATTTTTATATTTATTTTGTCTGTTCAAGTTTTATGTCTGAGCTTTCACAATGTTTTAAAAAAGAAAACAATATTTCTAATACATAAAATAACGTCACACTTCTAATGAATTTCCAAAGAAAAGGTCAGATTATCTGCCCACTGTGAAAAGAAGACTAGCTGATTTTAATGAAATATTTACACATTCATCAAGTTAATAAGGTTTATGAAGCAGAAAATTGCTAAATATGGGCATGCTGCCATTACAGTGTATGCCTTTTTATATAATTCTATTTCACCAATCTGGTTTATTTTGACTATATAGATGAACATTGTACTAGAAAAAACAATTATTATTTGCAATCCTTAATTAGTAAAAATAAACTAGTGCTATAACTAGCACTTTCCTAAACAATGAGAAGAACAAGTTTATAATTATTATTCTAAAATCAGACTAAAATGTATTACTGAACGAAAATTCCAATAAGCTCCCTTTTATTATTAGGTTCATCATGCATACAACATAGCTAACTTTTTTATATATAAATTGTTGAAATGTCAATTATATTTCAAGTACTGTATGATTCTATATTTTTCAGGCTCTTTAGAAAAAAACTAAAAAGTTGATAATTCGAAATTTTCACTCTCTGGAGATTCAGGGTTCTGACCTTACACATGCAAGCATCAACAACAAGAACAAGTTTTTACAGTACTCAATTATAGTACGAATTGACTTAATATTTCTAATACAAGAATCAATAAAAATAATTAATAGAAACCAAAATGCCACAATTAGTTTTGATACCACAAGCAATTTTATTTAGATTAAAAGGTACTGTATTTTAAGAAATATATTTAAGAAATATATTTTAATATGAAGGGTAATACGTAATTTTGCAAAACAGTTTTTAAAAATACAGTAAACTATGAGACTACAAGTGTTGTATAGTGTTATAATACTAAGCTTTTTAAATAAAACTAAAAAGTTGATAGTTAATTCAAAATTTTTACTCTTTGGAGTTTAGGGCGCTATTAAGCATTATTAGCAAGAACAAGTTCTTACAGTGCTCAATTATAGTTCAAATTCACTTTAGTTAATATTTCTAATATACAGTATAAGAATCGAATGAAACTAGATATAAATTAAAATGGTACAAGCCTGCATATTAGCTAGATAACATACAGTAAGCACTTTTACTAAATATAAAAAAGGTAAACTGTATTTTAAGAACCTTTTAACTCTGAAAAATAAAATTAGGTTACCATGAAGGATAATAATTAATATGTCATTTTTAATTCTGTTTTTACAAGTGCTGTACTGTACAGCATTTTAAAGCTCTTTAGATTAAACTATTTAAAGTGTAATTGATAATTCGAAATCTTTACTCTCCCAAGATTTAGGATTTATTTTCCACAATTAGATGATACAATTAAAACACTTCTACTAAAGGTATTTCAAAAGAGCCTTTTAATTCAAAAGAAAAGAAGTTTCTTGTTCACAGGATATGTAATTTTTCAATACAGTTTTTTAAAAACACAGTCTTGAAACTATGTTATAAATAATAAGTACTGTATAGTATTTTAAAGCTCTTTAGAACAAAACTAAAGAGTTTGTAATTCAAATCTCCACTTTCTGGAAGTTTAAGCAGAAAATATATTAAAATCAAGATTTTTTCTAAACAAGTTCTTACAGTACTTGATTATAGTTCTATAATAGA
>JAOBAT010120788.1:0-13478 GCA_026413305.1 Hydrozoanthus tunicans
TACAGATCTTTGAAGAAGTACTGATGAACTGCTTCTAGTCTGCCTGTGACTCGTTTCACTGCTGTTATGAGTGTGAGAAATCTTCCTTGTGACATGTGGTCCAGGCTTTAACCCTGAACACCTGCAAGGCTTACTCCATATTCCTGCATTATACAACCTTGCACAATTTGTTGAAATTGCGGCATATAAAAAGTAGGAAAAGGTAGGAAATAGTAGGAATTTCAAGACAAAAGTAGGAATTCTAGGAGAAGGGTCAAAAAAGTAGGAAATAGTAGGAAAAGTAGGATCACTTGAAAGCCTGTGATCAATGCCCTAGGTGATGATCAATGCCCTAGGTGATGATCAACGCCCTTACAAATTGCAATTGTGATGCATGTTCAAGGTAATGCTCAAATGCAGTTGTGCAAGTTTTTAATGTATGCTCACATTGTATTCTATAATATGCTTGAATCCTTGATTTAATTTGAAATAGGTCTCGGGTTAAAAAATGGGATGCTCACATGCTCGCAAAGGACTACTTGGGAGCCCTAAAATTAAGGAATATAATTATTATAATTAACTTCTTAAATGTTAATGTTAAGCTTTAAAGAAAAAATACCTGAAAGCTGCTAGTTGAGGACCATCAATTGATTTTCCATCATAAATATACAAGTGATCCCAAGCACATTCTGTAGCAAACTTGTGCAGTTTGAAGGTGATGGTTGTGTTTGGTCTAGATAAAAAAATAACCAATACTTTATATTATCAATTCTTGTAAGTGTTAACCCTAGTTTAGCACCTCCCATTTTCTCGACATACCTAGCTTCTCCTTAAACAACATAATAATACACAAAATTAGTCATTTGGTAACACGAAACTGGGAATTGATCAAACAAGTTAACGAATTGAAGATAACTTGTAAAGTTCTCTTAATTTGGTAACATGGAAAATTTTGACCCTCATTCACAGAGTCTATCAGTATGACACATCTGTCATGTCTGTATCTAGATCGGAAATTGTTCAAAACGCTGGAATGATGGTTTAAGTTACAAAACTTTTTTGACATTTGCGAGTTAATTATGTACAGTATTTTTATGCCAAGTTAATTATTTACTCAGTATTTTTTTCTTGTGCAAAGTTTTTGCTTTAAGTTTAAGTCTTAAACTACCTGGTCAGAACTCTTACTTTAGGGGTCCCTTATCACCAAACCCTTCAACTGTTTTATGTTAAGGAAAGCAGGGATCCCTTATCCCCTGACAAAACACATCAGATTCTATACCTTGATGATTCCACAATCCAAGAACATTTGGACTCCGGTGAGTATTGTCCGTCACCATCATAAATGACACCATGGTCACTTCTCAATCTGATGATTGCAATAATTATAAATTTCAATCGAAGATTTATTTCTCATAAAGTGTGAAAAAATCAACAGTGATTTGGATAAATTAACACATACTTGCAAAAACTAAATAAATGATAAAAACCAACATTTTGGCAACATCTTGGTGCATCTCACAGACTGACTGCCAAGACACAATATACAGGTAGACACATTTTCTATAATTCATGACAGTCAAAAATTGCCAAAACTTTATCTATTTCATTAAGTTTCAAATTGAACAAAGTTTTTGTTTTCTGTGAATTCAGTCATCTTCTCTCTTTTTTGGTGCATTCACATGACAGTCTTTCAGCAATAGTTATTATAGTTAATAAAAATGATAATAATAATCTTTTATTAGGAAGCTCTCTCACTAAAAGTGATTTTCAGAAAGGACTTAACATATTACCACATAGAAGAATTATGTATTACACAATATGAAAACTAGGGCTAAAATCTAAAAATTTAATATATAAAGACATTAAAAACTACTTACAAGAATTATCTTTTATAGCTATAGTATAAAGCAAGACTAGGGTTAAAAATTAAAATCTAAAAAGTTACATAAGTTTTAAATTGAACAAAGTTTTTGTTTCTGTAAACTCAATCATCTTCTCTCCTTATTGGCGCATTCACACGACAGCCTTTTAACAATGGTTATAATGATGTGTGTTCACTAGTACTCGCAAGTAGGTTTTTTTACCCAGTTTTGTAATTAACCATGGATCAAGACTGCTGTGTGAGTGCACCCTTTCAAATAACTTTTTGATTAACCCATTTAATTTATTGTTTGTATAAAAACACTTGTTTTTTTAATTTTTAATTTTAATTCCATCTTTAATTTATAAACAACTTTTAATATTTGTAATTTGTTTTAATTCATAATATGTTTGACGTCTGTTTCCTACCTATAAGGTCACGTCGTAAGTTATAACTTACTAGAAAAAAATTAAAGATACCACACGCAAAAACTTCTACTAAAAAATACATGATCTGAACTTGCTATATATCATTTTTAAAAACACGGGCCCGATCCAAAGCCTGATTTCAACTAAATAGGATAGATCTCTCTTAGCTTGCAACTGAATTCTTATGTTGAACATTTTGTATAAATTTCTGAAGTCAAAACGACGATCTGCTGCAAAATATTAGCTTGAAATCTCCGCAAGCTAAATTTCTAAACAGCAAAACAATTTCACAATAATCCGACAGCTAATAAAACAAATCGAACAAACTACTTTCTTTCTGCGAACTGAAGTCCATGACATAAGTGATTAAGAATTTTGATCACAACATTAGAAACTTAAAGCAACTTGGTTGCACATCGGCTCTTTGGTATGACAGTTTGCGGTGGTATAAGACTAGACATAAAAAAAATGCACCGGAAATTTGATTTTAAACACAATGTACTTTAAGCCAAGTCATTAACACGCAAGAACACATAACGAAGTAAATCAAGGCAAATCTTTCAATATATACCGCTGCAAGAGTCGAGGTTTATATACGTTTCGAAACGGGGAACAAACGATTTCCTTCACGATTATTGTCTTTTAGAAGGTTGTCTTATGGCATTAAATTATCTAATATTCAATAGTTACTAAAATCGAAAGATGAAAACGTTTCGAATATAAATGCATGCGAAGTAGACCGATCGACAGCCGAGACACACCAAACAGGCAGATACTTCTCCATTTCTCTAGGTACCAAAAGTGCGTCGAGAAGAAGTCTTCCAGGCTAAAATATCTTTGTTTTTAATTCCTCTCTCTTGTATTAAACTTAATAAGAATTAATTGTCTAGAGAATTTCTAAGAAAAATTCCTTTCGCAACTTACCTAAGACGACAAAACTTGCACGAAGTGCCCCACCATCCTTCGTTACAAATACAATGCCCAGCCTGACAATATCCAAATCTGCAATCACTGTTCTTCTTACATCCGATTTCCGATTGTGACACTTTTACGAGGACTATAAAAGATGAAAAAATGCATAAACCTAACCACTTTCTCACTAATAACATGGCTGAATTGTGTACTACATTCCTCGATCGACACTACTCTGTCATTTTGTATACTGCTAGACCCAGGGCTGTCCGCGCAACGACTTTGTTTTGTCGGGGGGAGGGGTCCGAGGAACTCCGTAATCTTCATAAACATGTCAAAATATCACCACTGAATTTCGAGTACAATATAATTAACTAAAAGCCTTATATAGGAATAACATCAAACTAGATGAAGCTGCAATTTTTCAAGAAACAAAAGAGATTGAAGTGGAGTAGATCGGCTTTCACGGTTTAATGATGTCAAGCATACAGTACGTAGCTTTTGGTAATTACAAGTACTGAAGTAGCGAAACTCAATCAATATCAATGGAAAAAGCTCCTATAAATTACCACATCTACCATTTATGATGGCGATAGGCAAAATACTTGCGAATATATGGCTCCGTGAAAATGAAAAAATTTAGTGATTTCTTCACCATCACCCCTATGTATCACATGTCAGTCCAAAACTCGGCAGATATACTAATTCTAGAGCATTCTCTAGGCTGATAGTGATAAAAATTGGCTTTAATATTGACCTAAATAAAACTTTGACAACAACCTCGAAAGCATCTGTTTTATGATTTAGTCAATATGATAGTACTGCAGTCTGATGTAAAAGTTGCGAGGCTAACATATGTATACGCGTCAGTTCTCGGGATGGGGTTAGGCCTTGGCGGATTCAGTGTGCTTCTAAAAGTGGCCTATAAGTGGCAGTGCTAGAAATTTTGCCCAAATTATGCCAGAATTCCCAAATTATGCTCTGATTTCCGAAATTATGCTCACAAAATGACGTAGATTCTGTGCATATAGGCGCGCAATAACAACACCAAATTATGTTTTTCAAATGAACTGTTGTTGTTGTACATTTGTTTGTGTTTAACGTTTCATGGCAGCTTGTCTCGGTCCTCAGCTGCCCAAATCAGCGCTCGTAAAATGCATTCAACAACTTAACGATCACATTTGTAGATACTAACTGAACCAAAGGAATATAGTACTCTCTTGATTTTTTAATTTTTAGTTTAAAAACCAACTCAAACTTGGAAAACCAGAGTGCCAGGCCCAGACTCCTCCAAAATGTTAATCGCGCACGCAAAATTCGCCAAAATAAAACTCCCATATATTTACTATATAGGGACGTGCCGCCCGCCAGGGTATGCGATATTTTGCCGAATGAAAACAAACTTAAGAAAAAGAGAGAAGACTAAACAGCCGCTTAGGGGCGAATGTCATACTTGGTGTTTTGCCTGTTCGGGATAGTAAAATCTTCAACATTTTTGTCATTTACAATGAATTTACAAAAGGGTGTACATTTTAGCATTCAGGCCTGAATAGGGTATAGATTTCCAAATTTTTGCTGTCTCGAATAGGGGCAGGGTTTTGGGGCTTGGGCGGGACACCCCTAGCATATTCCAGGTCAAGTACCCCTCCCCCCCCAAGGGGGCACTAGTTTTCAAGTATCCACGCCTGATTCGGGTACAGGCACTATGTCCAAGTCAGATCTCGACGCATTGACACGAGGGTACGTTTCTGTGTTCCTATTCTATCCATCTGCCGAAACTCTTTGGTATTTGTTATTCGATTTCATGGGAGAAGGTCGTGGTTTTCTTTTCGGGAGCACAACTTCCAAATTATGGTAAAGTAACTTCTAAATGTTTTTTTCATGGCATTTGTTGCAACTGCTTGGCACAGTGCAAATCCGACTTCACACTACCACGTCACGTTTTTCTACTAGCTACACGAAATTTATTCATAGTAGGTCAAGCAGTGCTGGTTCGGTTGTTTTTCGAGTACTCAACAATTTCTTTCTCTATCGTAAAAAAGCGCAAAGTGAAGTCCGTAGCAATCTAGGTGTTCTTTTCAACTTTTCGCGGGAAACCTTTACACACCCCCCCCCCCCCCCAACCCTCTTCCTCAACACGATTCCCATAAGACTGCCATCAACCACATGCACCCCTATCCTCCCACGAAAAATACCGAGTCACTCACGCATTCTTCCTTGCTAGTTTTGTCTTCATATGGTTCGTACACGGATTGATGAAGACAAAGTCAGGATACAACTTTTCCAGGACCCAATTCCTATAATTCTCTCTCGGTGATAAACAAAACAGTATCATTTTTTATTCATCCGCTCTTAAATATGCCACGCGCGGGTAATTAACAGTTATCCTTCGAGCCCTCATGGGCTAGAAGCCAATAGCCCATGAGGGCGAGAGGGATAATTGTTTTAGTAAATCATATTAGTTTGTCAAAAATCAGAAGTAAGCAATCTTTTTTTAAAGCTCTAAAAACAATTTTTTAATGTTTGCGACTAAATGATCACGCGCATTAATAGCGCGCTAATAGCCTATGAGTAGCGTAGCCAATCAGAATGCAGCGTTCATGATAGACCACTAGTATGATTTTACTAATCTCGATTATTTTAAGTGTGGTTGTTTTCAATAGCCTTGGGTAACAGACTCTTTTGAAAGAACGAGGCTAAGTTAAATGCAGACAAAAGAATATGAAAATTGCCGTCCTTTATGAAAATGGTCTTTACTTGGCAATTTAAAGAAAGCCAGATATATGAAAAACATATTAGGAAGAAAGAAATTCTGTAGCGAAAAGAATGTTTACGGGAGTAAGACTATGTAATGCAACGAGACAGAACTCGGTGTTACGAGGTTCGATGTCGATAAACCGTATATCAAACCCACCAATAGTGCGTTAACGAGTTGGCTGCGAAAACCCGGGAAAAAAGGTACGGAAAGCGGGATCTCGAAGAGCGGGATACGGGATATCAGAGGGTATTTAATTATTTAGCACCATCAGGATCCTTGATCGTTTTCGATGTTTAAGTACTATTCGACAATGCTTTATTAAAAAGAGGGTAACAAAATATGTACAAGAGCATATGTCATTCTTTTCAAAACCACTTATAATGAATCTTGAGTGTTTCTTTTCAATCAGCTCGTTTTTCCTTGTTACGTCTACTCAACAAACACACGCACTTCGTATAAATAACAAATTCGGAGTCCGTGCATGCGATTTGAAGACTACCCTCACAAACAGAAGGTGTAGCGGCCACGGGATCCATGAACCGTAAACCTGACTCTCGCATGATCCAGGTTTTAACCAATAGGAAAGCTTGTTCGATTAAGGCATTCCGGCACTCCGTTCGGTCACGTAACCTAGGGTTTCATTAAACGGCGAGTATCGGGTAAACCTGACCGACTGTTAAAGTTTTCATTTGTTTTCTCTCCATTAAAAAACAATTTCAAATACAGTTGAACTCCGGTAACTTGAATTGAAAATAGTTCGAGTTATCGGGGTTAATATTACAGTAAATATACAAGGCAAATCCAAGGAAAAATCAGTTTTGCTTCGAATTAGAGGGGAATTCGAGTTATCGAGGTTTCGAGTTATCAGGGTTCAACTGTAGTTCTCTAATGCAAATCTGATTAAAAACTGATGTGAACTGCACGTAGCAGGTTTTTCAAGATCAGTTTTTGACGTTACCAGCGAATTCAACTTTTTCTGTAACCGAGTCATTGAATCTCTTCAAATTTCTCCTCTCCACCCTCGTGGGCTCCGACAGCCCAAGGTATTCGATTGCTAATGGCGTAAGCTCAAATTTGAAACACTAATCCACCATTTTCCCGTCCTCATATTTATCCTTGAAAACATGCAGTGGGCCATGCCAAAGTTGCAATCTTAGTCCACCATTTGCCCGCCCTCATATTAGTCCTTGAAAGCGTTCATAGGGTCATCTGCGTTGCGTCGCTTCATTCTGTACGCTTCCATCTCCTCCTCTGTAACATCGCGATAGTCGCCACGTAACGAGTTGTACGGCCTCTTGCGTTCATCGAGGGAGAGCAACCGCTCTGCTTCCTTTTGCTGTCTTTCTTCTTTTCGAAGAGCCTACAGTCGAAAACGGGTTTGCATTTAGTTACTGATGTTGATAATGTTCTACCTTATCACAATCTTAAACGGTTAAGCCGCTGTTACATGTCATAACTGCAAAATAAGTTTCACCAGGCGTTGCAGGTTGAAATTTTGTTTGATTGGTTCGCGCTGCGTGGCGTATAACAAGACCGAGCGAGACAAGGGTTAAATGTTCAACCTACGTTCTTGTTACCAGCGTTAAAGATACTTATTTGAGCTATAATTTTGGAATTGACAAGTTTTTTCTTCGGAAAATCTAAACAGTATTTGATAAAAAAAACCCCGAAAACCTTCCTTAGAGAAGAAATTACTCCTTGAATTTTGGCTTAAATCGGGGTCAAAGTTTTTGCCTTTGAACAATCAAGCCAAAGTTTACTTTTTTAGGTTACTAACAGTGAAGAAAAATACGCCATAAAAAGTGTCCAATACCAAAATAACGCCAAAACATCTCTAGCGGCTTAAAGTATAATTGTATAAATTTCTAATACACAACATCGACTGACTCCTTTACGAAACAAACCAACCAATCAGTTTTCTTCAAGTTATCGTGGTTTCAAATAGTTAGGGAGGTTGAAATAAAATATGAGTCAGAATCAAAGGGGAATACTAGTTTTGCTTCGAGTTAGCGGGGAATTCGAGTTAAAGAGGGTTCGAGATACCGGGGTTCAGAGTTCTTTGTCATCAATTAAAGCTGCGTATCTAGAGCTAATTCTCATTCCAGTCTCTTGTTTATGATTGGCGCAACGAAGTCATATGTATAGGAAATAATATGACTTCGAGTTCAATTTGGATTTTTTTTTTGCACGAGTGAATATTTCAGAATTGCACGAGCCCGTAAAGTGAATGCAATTTAAGCTTTCTAAATACCCACGAGTGCAAATAAATTCCAAATTGAGCAAGAAAAGTCGTACATGAACAAAATTCTGAAGAAAACTTGCTGGAAGTGACGCGTGCTTGCTGTCATGTAATGATTGTCTTTTTCATTTTGCAACCCATAAAGATAATTGCTCAGTTGCCAATCATCAGTGGACAGTTCGAAGCACATTTTCAAACAGCGAAGTTCTGAAAAACAGGGAGGGAAATTTTCACAGAATTCATGGTTTGTTAAATATTTTTGCAGTTTAAGTGGCTTTTTGCACAAAAAAATTGCACTGCTTTCAACAAATCCGAATCGAAAACCTTTTTCGGGTGTATTTTAATATATGCAAACAGATGAACAACAGGAAAAACGCCTGCTGTTTGTTTTAAGGCTACTGGGATGTTAGGCCGCCTACCTTCTCTAGTTTTTCTCTCTTACTGTCGTCATCTTCCTCTGAGGTTGATTTTCTTTCTCTCTTTTTGCCCTTCCGACGGCTCTCCTGGTGCATCTGTGGGGAATTGGTACAAATTGTGGTGATGCAACAATATGTACAGAATTAAAGATTGGACAAAAAACGTACATTACCATAAATCAGGAATTGAGAAAAAAAGAAACATTACCTAGACAACATGGAAATAATTCAGGAACTGAGAAAACAATATATTACCTTAATGACAACTTGGATAATTCAAGAATAGAGAAAAAAGGAATATTTCTTATGTATGTATATCATGATGATGATCTAGTGTATGTTGAAGATGGTCTGATGTGCGTTGATGTTGACGATGATCTCACATATGCTGTTGATGATCTCATGTTTATTGATGATGATCTAATGAATGACGATGATCTCATGTATGTTGATGATGATCTCATGTATGTTGAGGATGATTTTATGAATGTTGATGTTGATCTCATGTATGTTGATGATGATCTCATGTATGTTGAGGATGATCTCATGTATGTTGACGATGCTCTCATGTATGTTGACGATGATCTCATGTATGTTGAGGATGATCTCATGTATGTTGACGATGATCTCATGTATGTTGACGATGATCTCATGTATGTTGAGGATGATTTCAGGTATGTTGAGGATGATCTCATGTATGTTGAGGATGATCTCATGTATGTTGATGTTGATCTCATGTATGTTGAGGATGATCTCATGTGTGTTGAGGATGATCTCATGTATGTTGACGATGATCTCATGTATGTTGAGGATGATCTCATGTATGTTGAGGATGATCTTATGTATGTTGAGAATGATCTCATGTATGTTGAGGATGATCTCATGTATGTTGAGGATGATCTCATGTATGTTGAGGATGATCTAATGCGTGTTGAGGATGATCTCATGTTATTGAGGATGATCTCATGTATGTTGAGGATGATCTCATGTATGTTGATTATCTCATATATGCTGATGTATGTTGATGATGATCTAATTAGTGTTGATGGTGATCTCATGTATGTTGCGGATGATCTCATGTATGTTGCGGATGATCTCATGTATGTTGAGGATGAACTCGTGAATGTTAAGGATGATCTCATGTGTGTTAATAAATGTTGATGATGATCTCATATATGCTGATGTACGTTGATGATCTAATTAGTGTTGATGGTGATCTCATGTGTGTTGCGGATGATCTCATGTATGTTGAGGTTGAACTTGTGAATGTTAAGGATGATCTCCTGTGTGTTAATAAATGTTGATGATGATCTCATGTATGTTGATGATGATCTAATGTGTCTTGATGATGATCTAATGTATGTTGACGATCTCGTATATGCTGACGTATGTTGAGGATAATCTCACGTATGTTGAGGATGATCTCATGTATGTTGTGGATGATCTCATGTATATTGATGATGATCTTATGAATATTGATGTTGATCTCATGTATGTTGAGGATGATCTCATGTTATTGAGGATGATCTCATATATGCTGATGTATGTTGACGATAATCTAATGTACGTTGATGATGATCTAATGTGTGTTGATGATGATCTCATGTATGTTGCGGATGGTCTCATGTATGTTGAGGATGAACTCATGAATGTTAAGGATGATCTCATGTGTGTTGATAAATGTTGATGATGATCTCATGTATGTTGATGATGATCTAATGTGTCTTGTTGATGATCTCATATATGCTGACGTATGTTGAAGATGATCTCATGTATGTTGAGGATGATCTCATGTATTTTGAGGATGATCTAATGCGTGTTGAGGATGATCTCATGTTATTGAGGATGATCTCATGTATGTTGATAATCTCATATATGCTGATGTTTGTTGACGATGATCTAATGTGTGTTGATGATGATCTAATGTGTGTTGATGATGATCTCATGTATGTTGAGGATTAACTCATGAATGTTGATAATAATCTCATGTATGTTGATTAATGTTGATGATGATCTCATGTATGTTGCTGATGACCTAATGTGTGTAGATGGTGATTTCTATTATGTTGCTGATGACCTAATGTGTGTTGATACCGACGATGATGGCTAACCCTCGTACCTCCAAAAGCGATTTGCCACTCTCCTCTGCTTCCTGAATCTCATTTGCATTATCCGTGAGTGGAATCTGCATCTGCCAATAAAACCCGGTCAAATTAACACAAGGTTTACAGTTACCACTGAATTCCACTGCTTCTAGACGCCAGCCTGACGTTTTGGGAGTAGGATCACACAAAAAAGGCGAAAACATTAGCATCAGTATCGAAACGTGTACATATGTGAGGTAAAACAAGATACTTTCAAATTATAATGATAATTTTAGCATCGTTTTAACATGTGAAGAGAAATAAGTCAAAATATATATCCTTTGTTATATGTTAATAAGTTACTCAAGAAGCACATTCAAAACTCCTTCAAAATGGAACCACGGTGGTTCCGAAACATCGGTTGTTTTTGCGTAATCTTTATTTTAAATTCATTATCCAAGTTCGTTTTGGTGTGAAAAGAAATACTTTTAGAACGACTTAAAGTCTAAAGAATATGAAATAACAAATGATGATGATGGTGGAGGTCCCTGGAAGGAGGCCAGTGGGAAGACCCAAGAAGAGCTGGAGGAGGTGCATTGTAGAAAATATGGAGAATTTGGGAATAGAGGAATATCTAGCAGAGGACAGAGTTCAGTGGCGAAGGGTCATCGCCCGTCTAACCCCATGAGGAAAATACGGACGTTAAACGAAGATGATGATGATGATGATGATGAAATGCTGGTAATAGAACACAATGTCATGCGGAGTTGGCATGGTAACAGGACCTTACCGTTTTGCTTCCTTTCCCAGCTTCCCCGGTGCAGTAAGAGTTCCTGACGAACGAGTGACAACAGTCATAGCCCCACCTGCCACTCTCCCAGAACGAGCCCCAAACAGACTGAAATAAAAATTGGAAAGTTACCGGTGTACAGTAAAACAGCCACAGCCCCATAAGAACCGGAGTGTTACCGATATAGTTATGATGAATGACTGTTTGTAATATAGCCGTATATCTTGACTGAGTAGATAGACTATTTTTTTATCAGCTCGTTAATGAAAATGCCGCACAGAAGGCCAGTAGGGAGGGAGGGACAGGAGATGCGTTTGGTACGTCTACATCCCCCGCCTCCCAAAATAGACTGCGAAGGTCTACTCTTTCGTTAACTATTTAAAAAGCAACACCCTCTATGTGCACCTAATTGTAGACACTCAGATTTTTAAAACTTCCAAGTTGAAAGACAGTTACATAACATAGTTCTGTTCTGATTCACTGTTTGTGTCGTAGTCAAGAAAAAAATATAGAGAAGTTACTTAAAAGATTGGCTTTTACTGCCTACATTTCAGCCTCAGATAACCTAATTTTCAAAATTTCCCAGGGGAACATGCCCCCGGACCCTTCTAGAGTTTTGAACTTTCGGCGCTCTCCTTGCCCGCTCGCACCCTCTCGCAAACTGCTGCGGTGACAATTGTTTAGAAATATACTTAGCCTTACTTCCGTCAAAAATGCCCTCTGAAACACATGCGTAATGAAAAACGAAATAAAAAAAGTTCAAGAAAAAGACGAGAAAGTTTTGTCGTCGTTTATAACTCTTCGCAGTCTCTCTATAGCATAACAGGGTTCGTACAACTCCAGAATTTAAAAAATCCAGGGGTGGTCTTTCGTTTTTCCAGGGCTTTTCCAGGGCTGCGAAAATTTCCAGGATTTTCAAGGGTTTTCAGGGCTGCAAAAAGTTTCAGGGTTTTCCAGGATTTTCAGGGCTGCAAAAATTTTCAGGGTTTTTCAGGATTTCAGGTGTGCAAAAAATTCCAGGGTTTTCCAGGATTTTTAGGGCTGCAAAAATTTCCAGGGTTTTCAAGGATTTCCAGAGCTGCAAAAATTTCAAGGGTTTATTCCAGAATTTCTAGGGCAGCAAAAATTTAAAGGGTTTACCAGAATTTCTAGGGCTGCAAAAATTTCCAGGGTTTTCAGGGATTTCCTGGGCTGCAAAAAATTTCAAGGGGTTTTTCCAGAATTTCTAGGGCTGCAAAAATTTCCAGGATTTTCAGGGCTGCAAAAAATTTCAGGGTTTTAAACGATTTCCAGGGCTGCAAAAATTTCAAGGGTTTTCCAGAATCTCTAGGGCTACAAAAATTTCCAGGGTTTTCAAGGATTTCCCGGGCTGCGAAAATATCCAGGACTTTTCATGGGATTTCCAGGGCTTGTACGAACCCTGGCATTAGACTAACTTGACAAACCTTCAACTCTTTAATTTTATCCTTTTACCTTTTTAAGCGAACATATGTTAAGCCAACTATCTCGTTCACTCGAATTTGAGACGCAACATACAATTCTTAACCACTCCGCCAACGTAATGGCAGCGTCATGCTTAATACTTCAATTCTTATAAAAGGCACACCAGGTTAACCAATTACAGATGGAGGTACTTACAGTATGGTTATTAACAAAGAGATCTTCCTCGTACTTGGATTTGGGGACTGCCTTCTCTTGTCCTGGTAAAGAAAAAACAAGACTTTAAACCATGTCGAAAATCGCAGAAACTTGGAAACTCGGTTCCAGGTCACACGGTTCAGTATGAATCGAAGCTTGTGGATCTTTTTTACCCCAATATGTATAAGAGTCTTACAGCGTGTGACAACGCTATTCTACCATCAATACTCCACTAAAAATAACCAATATACCTTAAAAGTAAATTTTCAACCTCGAATATTGCGTTTCTAGCGTTGTGATTGGTTCACTCAACCTTGAATATTGCGTTTCTAGCGTTCTGATTGGTTCACTCAACCTTGAATATTGCGTTTCT
>JAOBAT010120799.1:0-13477 GCA_026413305.1 Hydrozoanthus tunicans
TAACAACTTCGACTGTGCCCCCCCCCCCAAATTTTTTTTTGCTTAGATTACCCATAAATTCATCCACTAATCTCTAGTTAACCATCGACTAGTTAACTACTCACAAAATCTTCTATATTGAGCAGTAAAAAGTTTTTGAAAATGAAAAATGTGTAAATGAATTTGCAACTGTTTAACCTTATATCAAATTTTATGTTGCTGATCAGTTGGTGAAATAAAACTTCAAATTCAAAAATTATTTCTAAGCAGTTTTTGAAGCTTCTGGTCTGGACAGTTTTAAATGGGAAACTGATACTAGTGGAACGATGTACAATGCAGATAATAATCTTTCAACAGGCTTCCAACTCTTAACTAAACGAACAATGAAGTTCAATTCCATTAAAGTTCAAAGAGCCTCTGTAAGATTGAACAAAGTGAGATATAACATGCTTTGGGATATGTAGAACTGAATTGTGTGATATAATATGCTTTGGGACGTGTAGAGCTGAAAAACTGCTTTGGTTTCTAACACAGATTGGTTGTACAGTAAATCTAGTTTCATATCATTTTCTGTAAAGAGTTGAGAGAACCATGGCATTTAGGCAAATTGTTTTCTGACATTAGGTATTTTTAACATAATAATTGAATCATGTATTATCGCACGAATGTCTCAGTGGGAACCCGACACACCTGTAACACTAGAACTTCTTTATCATCAGAAACTGATGGTCTTCTACTATTTGGGCGACTGCGTTGTTCTGATAGGCTACTTCTGTCTGTTGGTACAAGCAAATCCGTCTTATTTCCTCCAGATAGTAAAATAAAGAGCTCTTACACCCTGGTAGAAAAACATAAAATTTATACAAGTTTTTTCACTTAACAATAGTAAAAGGCTACATCAGTAGTGCAGTGGATGTTTGACTAATAATCCACGAGTTGCAAGTTCAGCCTCGATCAGATCACTGTGTTGTGTCCTTGGGCAGGACACTTTACCTGACTTATTCCAGTAGCTCAGCTAAAAAAAGAATACCAGCTTCTGTTTGGGGCTAACCTGCAATGGATTATTCTGTCCAGGGGGAGTCAAATTCTCACATAGCTTTATGCTATGAGAAAAGGGGTAAATGCTGGCCTAATGAGCCTCTTGGCTCAAGAGGATTTTTTAAGGGTAGAGATACAATAATTGAACACCATATAATTTTACAGTAAGTGAGAGGAAATCAAAAATAAAGTTGCATAAATGTTTTCACCTGAAGAAGCGTCATCAGGAAGCACCAGACTAACTGCATCCCTTAAAGATGAAGTCTCACTATTAACTTCTTCTTCCTCTTTTGGTTCAGAGTTCATATCTTCAAGTGACAGACCTTTTTCCTACAATGAGAACTGTTTCTCAGACTGAACTGCTATAAAAAATTTCAGTCAAATCTGTGAATTGATTTGTATTTGGCAATGCTGGTGGTGCTAACAGTCATGATTATTCTCATCTTTTAGTTTGTGTACTAAAAACAGCTGGCAAACAAAACAAAAAACTGAAAACACTACCTTGCAACTAAAATTGAAAAAAAAAAACCTTTAACATCTAGTGTTAAACAAAACCTGAAAGAAAATAACAACTGTGATGAAAGCTTACACACTAATTGATGTGCAATTCATTGAGGACATATCTTATCGACTCCATATTTTAAATCTATCTCTTAAACATCTTCTGGACCTAAAGTAAGCTACTTAGGGATGTTACCATATTTATTTGAATAAGCATCCTCTCCTGAATAAGGGACCCCCCCCCCTCCCCCTACACAAAAAAGTACAGAATTCCATAAAGTCGCACTTTGTTAGAACCACAGTAATAACTGACTTAGGTATCATTACAACTCTTGATGATTACTGTTGATTTAAATGATATGATGACTGAAATGATTTTAATAGACTGTATCATTTGCATTTATCAACAGTATTTGTTAGCTTGTTGTGCAAGAATACTAGAATCAAGACTTTTATTCATAACCTTTCTGTTAAGAACTTGCTAAAAATGTTTTATTGGCCAGTGTAATCATATTGCATTTAATTGTGCAGTGGAAGATAATAAATTTGCTCATGATTGAAATGTCTTTGCGGCTAAAATGGTGAAAATTTAATAAGCACCTCCTTTGAATAGATGCTCTCCTAAAAAGACCAAAAAACCAAATAAGTGCCCTGGTTTTTATTCAAATAAATATGGTAACTTTATTCATAAAAATCATTGAAAGAACACTAAAATACATTCATGATTATTATACTCACTGTAGATTATATCACATACTCAATTTCTGTGTTATACTAAGTCAACTAGTACCTAGTGTTAAAACAAAACCACTTACTGCTAAGAAGTTGTCGCGTAATTCAACTGCTTCTTTCAACATGGCTACCTCCTCCTCACTTTGTTTTAGACTTCTTTTTAATCTTTCACATTCCTTTTAAAATGATATTTATTTAACAGTTGTATAACAAAATAATGACAACAACAAAAATCTCCATCATTTATGTCTGGTAAAAATAAAAATCTAAAAAGTTAAAATTTCTTAAATTTTTTAAGAAATAAAACTTTTTTCAAAGATCCCATTGTATGATATGGTACTGATACAGTAGTTCATGCTGTTTGCATGTATTGTTTATCAGAAGCTGGGGCCAAACAAACTGCTAGATATAAGGAAAACTTGACATATATAAGAGTTTTTACCAATCAAATTATTTAAGAAAACTCATAAACTGTTGAGCCAAATTCATTGCAAGAAGCCATAAATTCAACTCATCAGCAATATAAAACAAGTAGCTTTTCCCAAACAGGATGAGGAACCATGGGATTGCCTTTCCATAGCATGGGGACAGATTCACAAGTCTGCTATTTTTGTTGGGAAAATTGCTTACATCTTCACAAACAACCAAAGGAACATGAATGATAGTGTGTTGCATTATAAATGCTCCTATCTATATTTTAATTATTTCAAATGTAGGTTTTTTAGAAACATAACCATTTGTAAGACTCAATCAAGCAGAAAAAAAGTTTCACAAGTGCCTGTCTTTAACAATAATTCTTTCTGAAAGCTGTTCAGTTGACCAACAATAGCATTTGTGATGGCAACTTGGCCACCTTAGTTACAAGAAAACATGCAAAATAATTCTTCCAAGAACTTTTCAAACACACATTTGTTTTTAGACCTTGGATGTGATCAATTGCTCAAATTTCAATAATAATCTGGGGGTGTCTCAAATAAAACAAGTTGTCTCAACTGCTTTTGTTACTTCTGAAGTACAGGGCACATACATTTTTTAGTCATGAAAGTAGGATTTAGTGGGAAAATGGTTAATAAATTAATGAAATCTAAAATAAAGATATACACAATACACAAAAACCCTATCAAGTAATGTGATCCATTGTGATGTGTTTGTAAGCGCTTACATATAAATATTATATATAAATAGGCATTGGTTTGAGAGGGGCATGAAGGATGCTACTATTATTTGGACCTTGCACCCATCACTCGAGTGTGGTGGTGAAAGATTCAATCTCCCACCCATAATGAATAAACCAATTAATAGGCCTTTTTTCACATTAGGTTACTGCACAAAATGAAAGCTTTTAACTTTTTTCCATAAATTAAATCATTTATCTAGTTAAGCTCACAGAATGGGTGAATCTTTGTAAGACAATCATTAGGCAACAAACTTATTTAAGTCTGAAAGTTAAAGCCACAAATATACACCACTAACCCTTGTTTTGTCCTTGAATTCGACTTTAACCTCTGTTGATATTTCTTCTTCTTCTGCAAGTCTACAACAAACATGTAGATATTAAGATGAAATGTAAAATGACTATAAATTTAACACCTCAACAACATGTTCTGCAGCTAGCTGTTGGAAACCTACAGGTTAGTAACTGTCAATAATCAACTGTCTGTCTGTTGGTTGAGGCGAAATGTTCTTTACAATAATTCCAAAAGGTCTGTATAGCAAAAACTCTGTAATAAACTTGATGAACATAACAATTTTCTTAATGACAAACACATTTTGACAGTGCTTACTGCCAATGTCAGTGCGACTAATTTACATTTCATAAGTGAGTAGATATATGGGTTCTAATTATCATAGAGAAAAAAGTTAACAATAGGGTTATAAAGAGAGCCTCAGGTTTACATGCTTGACTTGGTAATTTAGACTAGGATTTACACACTTGATATGGATAGCCTCTTTTTTCTCGCTGTTAATTTGATTCCATGTATCTACTCACTTATGAATTGTATATTAGTTGCACTGACGATGACAGCCTGCACTGCCAAAACATGTTTGTCATAAAGAAAGTCATTATTTTCATCAAGTTCTTTACAAATTATTACCAGTATTCTACCAAATACAAATGTTCCTGTCAAGAGCATTTATTCTGTAAAACATCCAGCAGCAAGGGTAAGTTGATAAAATAAAACTATTACAGGACATTAATCCTGAAATTTAGCGGTGTTTTACCTAGAACCATTAGACATCTTCAAGCACAATCAATGGTGTAGGCCGAGATGCATGATGGGAGACCACGCAAAGCAGTGTCCCAAGAGTGAGACAAACGAAACCTCAGTCCACCCCTCCTATTTAAGGAGGGGGTCTCAACCCTCCAATTCGTTTATCTCACTCTTGGAACACTGCTTTGCATGGTGTCCCATCATGCATCTCAGTCTACACCAACGATTGTGCATGAACAAGCCTAGTGGTTCTAGGCGAAACGTCGCTAAGTTTCAGGATTAATGTCCAGTAACAGTTTTATTTTGTCTATTTATCTATTCATTCAACTGGATGTCTAATATTCACCGTTTTATCAAGCAGCAAGTATTCCTTCATATTTGTAAATCTTCAATTTTAAAGACACTAAGAATGGAACAGAGTTGCTTGTTGCTGAAAACACCGCACATGTATAGAGAATTTTGAAACACAGCTTCAGTTGTTTTGATATCATTTGGTTAAACTGCTAATAACTTTCAAAGTCTGAAATTTTGTGTTCAAGCCAGCTGTTGAAACTAGAAAGCATCAAATACTTTAACTCTTGGAAAACGAAATGTGCATCTCAGGCACTTAGTTAGTGTCAAAGGGATGCTAAAGAAAGACTTACAGCTTTCAGGAAAAAAACACAAACAACATTCAACAGGTGGTTTCAGGGTTCCAAAACATCTTACTGGTAAAATTCCAAAACTTTTCAAGAGCTGTTTATGGTATTTTTCAGGAAAACTAATTTACAAATTGCTAAATAAAAATTTTTGCTGGAACCCTGTAAACCAACAAAAACACTATGGAAGGCTTTTTGTTGTGAAAACAAGTTTACTAATTGAGGCACTTTTCAGAACTGCAACAAAATTAGACATACTGAACTCAAGGAGATTCAGTGTTTTGGGATTCGAACAATTTGCTTTTATTAATCAATGGAAGAAATTGGAAATACACTGCATGGTTAGTCAGTAACTATGTCTGAAACAAGAATCTCTACTTCCCTTTTTTTACTCATGATGTTGCTTAAAAACAATAAAGAAGAAGCTAAGACAAACCTGTCTTTCAAACAATCCACTTGGTATTGCAGTGCTTGTTTTTCATTATCTAACTGAGCAATTGATATCATAGCTTTTCTGTATTTTTCTTCTGACTCATGTAGACTGTCCTGTAAAAGCAATTAAGGTGTAAATAAACATAATTTACCAAGCCATCTTTAATATGATTCTACAAAAAAAGAAGTTTTAGTTTCATAACATTTTTGACTTAAGGAGTCATGGAAGACCAGAGCCTCAGCGCGGAGAGAATTTGAAATTCTGGAGGGATGAGTCAAATGCCCAGGAAAACTTTAGGGGGAGGGGTGTTTCAAGACAAAATGGTTGGGAAAACAATCGATTTTCTCATGAATTCTTAATGACGCTGCAATGGTCCTTTACCAAAATTTATGAGTTAATCTGATGCTTAAGCCAGAGGACCCATGTTTTTCTAACAACTCTGCTGTTAAAAAGGCTTTTTCTACAACTTTTATTATTTTTTTGGATGGAAACAAGCAACATGACGAACATCTGCACGAAAACCTGAAACAACATCAGTAGTCAATAAATTTTCACACGGCAGAGATTTTAGATACATTATCTCCCACATTTCCCTATAACCTTGTATTTTCCAATATATTATTCAACCAGAACCACTCCCATGTTTACAGTGCTTACATGGTCAGGGCTGTCCGAAGGGCAGGGGACTGAGAGACTACAAACCCCCCCCTAATAATTTCTCGTCATCCACAGTATTCTTGTTAATAATTATTAATAATTTTGAATTTAACACTATCTGTGCTTCTGTGTTATGTTCGTTGCTCCCATCCCCATATCAATTTCATTCCTACAGGCATGTATGGTTGACACAGCAGAAAATTTTCAAGAGGTTAAACTCCTTTATTAATATTTTGTGTGTCATTTCTACAATTTGAAAATAAAGTTTTGTCACTAGCCCCAACTTTAAAATTTGACTGAAATAATAACAGTTTTCCTTGTCAGAGCGTTTCGCAAAGACACGAAGGTCTAACCATTTGCAGATGTTAGAGCAAAGGTGCACCTTCTCCTCAGCTATTTCAAGACTCTGAATCAAACCCGGGTCTTCGCATGACAGACTGGCACCTTACCAACTGGGCTAACCAGTTTTTAATTTCAGTTTCAAGGCTACCTGAGGGGCACTTATGATTGACATTTCTGGTTATTTGGGTTACTTTGAAAACACAAAAAGCTAATGAACAGTGTCCAATCCCAATCCCACGTCAGCAAAAATTTACAGAATTTCCAAAAAAAAAGCTAATGTACCAAGTTGCAACCGAAAACTATAATAACTAAACTGTTTATATCATAAAACATATCAATCCTGTGACAATCTTGTATCAAGTTTACCATACATATACCAGATAAATATGAATTTTTCTGGGAATATTCTAATTTCAACCCAAATCAATAGAACGCAAAATGAAACTTATCATCTCCCACACTCCAGCTTAGGGTGTGGCAGAAATTTAATGGTTTTACTCAATTTAGTGAATGCAAGTTCATGTTTTTACTTGCCTGCATACTCTTCATTGCCCTGTCGTTGGTCATTGGACCATTGACCTCTACCTCCCCCCCTTCTCTGGACAAATTATTACCAAGGGTGCCTGTTCTTCCTGGTACAAACTGAGGAAAATAATACATAACATAAATCATACTATCTATAAGAGGCAACCTCTTGGCAACAACCACTTCATTTTCACCTCTGTTTCTTTTTTTACTAGCTGAAAGTTCAAATTCTTTGATAACAAGAAAAAAATACATAATTCATAATGATAAACACAAAAATCCCTTGGAGAGCAGCAAATCAAATGTGATATCTGCAGAACATCTTGCTGTTTGCCACTTTTGGCCTGATTAGTCAAAAACAAAAATAAATAACCTCGGACTGAGATGCTTACAGAACTAGAGTGAGGGGGGAGGGGGTTTCAAGACCAAAATCACTTCAAGGTGGATCGGAAAGTGATTAATTTTCTTGTGAATTTGAAATTACTCTGCAAATGTCAATAAGCAGTAGTTGCCCAATGCTTAAATTAGAGAACTCATGTTTTTCCTAACCACTCAGCTGTTAAAAAATGAATCTGCTTCAAGTTAAAAGTTGTTTGGACACAATTAAGTAACACGATGAACATCTCTGCACTGAACCAAACCCGCCATTGCTCATCACCAGTCTTTTACAAAAACAATGTTGCCCCTGGTACCATGGTAACCAGCTTACCACAGGCATTCTGCAGGATCAATCAGTTCAAGAGACTGGAGTGCACTGTCGGCGAACAAAATGACAAAGTTGACTTTGTTTTATAACTCTAGATTAAACATTCAAGAGATACTTTTTTAAATATTAAATGACAATTTTGTTTTTTTCACCCTGTTCTATTACTAATCTCTATGCTATCATTCAGGACTCCAGAGTAACTTTATATACTAAAGAGTTACCTTTTTCTTCAGGGTTGGATCTTCATTCATAATCTCATGCTTTTTATCAATTTCTTCAACAGCCTTAAAAAAAGCATATATATATACTGCTTCATGTGACTGGTAAGAAAAATCTAGATAAAAAATTTAATACCTGAAAATAACAAACTTTACAACAAAAAAGTGTATTATAACTAAAACTATGAACCATGGAAGCTCAAGGTTTGAACTTGCCGCCTACAGGTGGCAAATGCTTCCAAAAAATGAATACTGGCTACTATTTTGTTGCTACTACAAGATTGTGTGCAACCTTTGCAACTAATTAACTGAGAGTTAAATTGTTTCAATAAAATGACAAACAATAAGATGACTGAATGAAGTTTATCTACTTTTTCCAGGGCAAACAATCCTGGAAACAAATGCAATTGTTCTAGAGCACACAGCTATGGATGCAGACATAGTATGGAATGAACAATGAAATTATATTTATAGCTATTAAAACTTGCATTCAGGCTACCAAAATTTTTACCTCTGGTAGTGAGCTGGCTACTAGAAAAAAACATTAATTTCAAACCCTGAAGCTCATTGGTACCCCTAGAACATCTCTAGAGAGATATAACAGATTGAACTTGTCCTTTTAAGACAAGTCCTGATCAAGTAAGCAAAAGATGAGGTTTTTGCAAGCTGAGCTACAAAATAGAGAAACTATGTTTTCGTAACATATGCCTCTTTCACCACTCTGACCTCCCCTTGTCTAGCCAATACCCTATTTGTTAGATTGGATTTTAATATAGCAAGATTAAGAATTAACCGAAAGCATACCTATGTTCTTATGTCATACAGTACTCTCAGGTGCCAATTAAACATTATGGGACGCTTATTAACTTTCAGATTTTTTTCCAACCCCCCCTCCCCCCCTTTCCCCCAAACCCAGCACCTGACAATTTTTTAAGTAATAGTACAATCATTAAGTGGTCAAAATCTCAAGAAATAAATTCTTCTGATCAGTGTCATGTTTAGTGTGTATCTTTCCCTTTTTTTGTTTGGATTACAGCAGAAGCAACAAGAATCTATAGTTTAGAAAATTAAATACACTTATCCATATTTTGGCTGGTCTCTGTTGTTTTCTTTTAATTTTTTTTTAGAAATTTCTCATCCCCCCCTTGTTTAGTTGGACTCCCATTTATCAAATTTTGAAGAACTTCCTCAACCCCTGTTTATTTTCACCCTCTTCCCCCAATAATTTGGCACCCAAGAGTACTTTATTGACCTCATCTAAACCCTAGTTTGGGTTTTACATACAATATAGCAGCTTCATTTCTCGATGACCACTATCAACAGACCTCAAAATATGGATGTTCCTTATTACAAACAAATTAACTCTTACCTCTTTCTGCTGTCTTTCAAGTTCTTTCATGCGGATGTTTCTTGCTTCTGCGCGGGCTGCCCGCTTTGCAGACAGACGTGCCTCTGCCTGTAAACAACAGAAGTTGCTATTAAAACTTCAGTAAACTTAGCCTGCATTGCAGCCGGACGTGTCAATTAATTTTAGATGTCAATATAGTCCGTCTGCGCAACGGCACAAGAAAGCATGTTCACAATGCCATCAGTCACTTTGGTCCGCAGTCGACCGCGTGACTGTCCGCGTGACTATTCGCATGAGTTTGTTCTCATTTAAATAAACAAGATGGTGATGAGCAAAGAAGAAGAAAGATGGAAGCGAGCGTTTGAAGCTGTGACAATGCAATTTAATATTGAAATCTACTGGAAGAACAGCAGAAATCTTTGCTCATGGTCTTGGGAGGGCACAACATCTTTGTTAATTTACCGACAGGCTTTGGGAAATCACCGATTTTTCAGTGCTTGTCCATCGCGGCTGATGCTTTGTTTGCAAGACCACAAGGCTCAAGTGTTTAAGTTGGAATTTCGCCGCTTCATTCCCCTGTTTTTGTGTAAGCCTTTCAGTTCCTCTTGTAATGTTTTTAGGTTGAGCAACAAACCATTCCGCTTCTTGAGCTTGTTGAGACAGCTTCTGCAGATATATTTGCTTCTGATTGTTTCTAAATTTAGTGAATGGATTTCTCCTTTAGTTTTACCCCCTTTTCGATGCGATTTTTAGTAGTTGGCTTCTCAAGGTGAGCCGAGCACATTACAATAAAAGGGCGAATCAGACAACGACTCACAAAGGAATAATCAACATGAATATTCAAAAATCAGGTCATTAGGTTGGCCCCATGAAATCATCAGTGAAATACAGTATGCAAAATCGTGCTGTGTTCGTTTTTATTATGAACGCGTGACTTGAGAGTGAGAGTAATTTTTTGGCCAATCAAAAAGCGCATATGAAAGCAACCAATCAGAAGGGGTTTCTTATTTGTGTAATTTTTGAACACGATTATTGGAGTCGATGCGCAGACTGTGTACACGCGAGTTTACAACTGTCTGTGATGCAGGCTACAGTAAACCTGGTCAAAATCAGTATGCTTGATGATCAGCAGCAAGAGCTGACCAAAATAAAATGTAGAGTTAAAAGATTTGTTAAACCTGAGGTTCTGGTATAAAAGGGCTGAGCCCAGGGGTTTCACACGTTCAGTTGCCAATCATCCGCCGTCAAGTTAACATCAATATAGGTCTGTGCCCTTTGCCAGCTGTGGCATGTTTTTTGACTCGCGTTTTATTTGCACTTAGATTAGTTTTGCAATGTTGTATTATTTCAAAATAAAGCAAACAATCTGAAGTTGTGTATAGTTCATTCTTGCTTCTGAGCCTTGCCATGTATTCGGCTGATTTTAAATTCATTAGTGTTACAACTATGACATTTGATTCCTGAAGCGAAGTTTCACCAAATAAAATGACAAAAAAATGCAGGCATCGATCGACGTTGTTTGTCTAATTGGTTTTGGGAAGCATGAGTGAATTTCAAATTGCTCTGGCGATAAATTTCATATCAGCAGCCTTTCATGATGTACACCTACAAGTAGAATGGTATTATGCCAATGACTTCATTTGCTATTAAAAAATTAAAACTGTTTTACGATTATGGTGTAAATGACCTCAAATTGTTGAAAGTGGGTTGTTTTTTTTATCAATGGACGCCATTACATTTCAAAATTTATTCAAATTCCAAGAAGAGGGTCGAAAAAAGGGGCGGGTCTAACCCTTTTATACTGGAACCTCATGTTCTTAAAAAAAGTTGCATTTTGCTCGAATTTAAATTTTTTTTCAGGGAAGTTCATTTCAAAATATGTACTTTTGGATAAGAAAATTTAAAAAAAAGAAAGGTGAAAGCAATGTAGAGCTCTATAATTGGTTCTGTTACTTCTTTTACACTTTGTTCGAGTTATCAACAAAACAGCAAGACTTCAGCATTGTCTTTATAACAGTTTGTACTGCTCTGCAGGTTGAATACTGGATTTTTGCCCTTTTTTACAATGGCACTGTGACTGTTATCTTTACTGTATTATGTGCAACTGCAATGATTACGTATAAATACCACAAGGATCACCCACAAAGCCAATGTCTGTCAAATCAAAATGACAACAACTACCTTTCGTTTTAAACCATTGACAGTACTTAATGTTTGAAAAATGAGTTAACAGCAGCAGAAGATGACTATTTTCTAACAAGAAAGTACAGGGTTTTTTTAAATTTCTGCCAGTTTCCTTGAGGTTTCCTGAAACACTCTAGTAATGCAAGTTACTTTTTAACTGGCAACATTCCAGCACTTGCATGAGGAACACTTTTAGAAACAAGAACTGCTCTGAATGTTATACAATTACATGGTTGCAAACATAACTTTGGAAGTTGAAAATGCCACTGATGAATTATGCAGTTTATAAAAATGCAAGGTAGCATTTATGATCTACTCCTGTCCCCAATCCTATCTTGTCATTGTTCAACCATAATTTGTTTTAAAACTGTATGCATTGGTAATGTAGTTTGTTTCAGTAATGAAATTTTGCTGTACATAAGCAACTTTAGATGAACCCTAAAATCGTCGAACAATTAGATAAATCTCATCCTAGCTCAAATCCTTACTATCAAGCATTGAGTGAAACAAAGGAATGAAATATTTCTAGTATTTTGTGCAGAAAATGTATGTTTCTGTCCCCATTAAAATTTATGCATGTTTTACCAACTAAAAAGTATCTTTTTTTAAGCAGTCTTCTGCTAAACTATTGTTAACAGCAAATAATTTGTAATTCTGTTCTTCCTTAAGAGACAATAATTGCCAAATACCATTCATTTCGTCATATGATTCATAATGACACACACTGTTGACACTGCAGACAGTGTCCAAAACCAACAGGTTTTTCAAAACTATTCAAACAAACGACTACAACCTTACTCTGACAAAAAATAACATTTCCAACAATAACATCCCGCTGAGGATAAACTCACTGAAACTTTTAACTACGTAGTAAGCTTAAACAAGAAGGGCAATGTGCAACTTATCGTAAGCAGCAACACACCCACCGGGTGCCGGTCAAAACAACTTTAAACAAAGGTCCGTAGTTTACAATGTTTTTTAGCAAAAGCTAGGTTTCTTGCGAAAGCCTCTGAAAAGGCAAATTTAATAGGGCTTTAAGACTTTTATTTTGAACGAAACACGATACAAAGTATGAAAACGCGACAGCTGGTAATCCGTAGGATAACTGTTTGTCCATTGACCACACTACACGCCATCTTGAGGTGCATTACCTTCTTAAAATATGAGCGTGTCGGAACTTGAGCGAGTTTCTGCTCTTAAAACCTCCTATATTAAATTTATTACAAAAGTGTTCTTCTTCTTTCAGCGGTCAAACTTTTTGAACAGATTAAATTTCAAAACATCGTAGCATATTTTATTTCAAGAAGTTTTCTAATTTTGCGAACTCGTGTTTTCAGAATAGATGAAATCCGATTGAGTACGGAAAAGGCTGGATGGAATTTGCTCGAGACAATTCGAAAAACCAAAACTTACCTCATGGGCAATCTTATTTAACGCTTGATCCTCATTACTTGAAGCGGCCCTCGCAAGCCTTCTTCTCCTCTCGTGAGATGAGCTCATTTTTGAAAATCAAGTCAGACGCTTTCTCGGACTATCACCTCACTTTTGAGCAGTCAACAATTCTTGTCCCCAAACTCTTCACATCTGCTTCCACCAATCGTGCATGATACCTTCACAAATTTGACAGCTTTTCATTTAGGGATAACTAATCTAGTCAATAATTTGCCTTGATTGCTTACCAATCTTGATCCTGAGAAATTCAAAGCTGAACAATTCTGTGAATAACTTTCCTTCCGTAAGAACTTTCCGCCATTGTGGCTAAGCCTCTGAGGCATCTGCCTGATCGACAGGCAGACACAATGTATGCGTACGCATATACTTTTTTAAGCACTTAGTGCTATCGTGGGCTCGTATTTTCGTTCTGCTGAGCCCAGGTCCATACCCGGTGGGGTAAGAGTGGGTACGTGGGGGGGGGGGGGGGCACACTGCGGAATTGTAACAGTTCCATATAAAATCTGAGATT
>JAOBAT010120810.1:0-13476 GCA_026413305.1 Hydrozoanthus tunicans
GGGGTGAGGGGGTGAGGGAACTGGGTTAAATTGTATGCCAGTTATATACCTTGTAAAAATATTGAAAGTTGTGAATGCCCATTAAGTTGCCTATATAACTTACAACTGGCTACCAAGGTTAGGGGAAACATATTGCTCACAAGGTGATTTCAAAGTTATTGTTTTTACGTGTTACTTACACCCAAAGGAGTAAAGGGCCAGGGGGGAGAGTAAGGAAGCCTATTGAACCAACAACAGAATCTTTAAAAGACTCAAAATATAGTTTGTCTCCATTACCTAAAGGTTTACAGTACTAGCTTATTATAAATTACACAGTATATGTAACTTCAATTCTCCCTAGCTATGCACTTTACCTGTACCAACACCAGCTTCAGTTTCTATGGTGCTGTACAAATTAGCACTGTACTTGTACAACATGGTTTCAGCAAATGTTGGTCGAAGTATGCCCACCAAACCGCCTGCGTGCCAGGTTGTCCCCCCTGACAAGCTGAATTTAAGACAGTGCACATGTATACATATTGAATTAAGCATCATTCCAAATATATAAACACAGATATATAGCTGTTTTAATTAAAACATATTACAACTTTAAGTATGGTGTGTCTATGGAAACAGTAATACTAATACATGCCCAACAATCTACACCATTAAGTTAGACATAAAACGCTATTCAAAGATATTAAAATATATAAAAGGCGAGGTAAAAATTTTTTAAAAAAGTTTCCGAACGTTTTCGGTTAAAAAACCATTTTAAACCGGTTAAAAAACCGTTCCATATGCCTATTTTCTTTCTCTTAAAAATTTGTAAATAATTGTAAAAAAAAACTCTATTGGATATATTGTATTTATTCGAATTGCTGCCCTGTGGCCGGTTATTTAAAAGCCAGGGTTAACTCTTAACAAAACCTATTGGTTGTCGGTAGTAATTAACCCTGGATTAGCTATAGGCTAATCGACTTCTGAACAACTGGGCCAAGGGCCGTGATAAATTTTTTTTTTTTGCCATTTTGGGTGGGCACATATTGGAATGGTGCTAATTTGAGGTTGGTGCTAATTAACCTTTCCACAATTTTCAGCAACTTTATTTTGCATGTACATTACAATGAAATTAACAATTTTCACACTTCACTAGGATAAACAATTTTACTCTTTCACACTCACTATATGTGTCCTTGATTGATGTCCATTGTAAGTCACTAAGGAAATGAAATAGTTAACCCATCTCTTGTACACTTCACTACATGAGTGTCCAATTTCTTTCTTTTTCAAGGTGGGTGCTAATTTGAGGTTGGGTGCTATAAAATTTGAACACTAAACACCATACACAAAACAGCAAATTTCTAATTGTTCAAACATGGCAACAGTGTTTTTAAAACAAATTCCTACGTTTGTAGGACAGTTTAAAAACATAACTTTTATCATTATCATATGTCTGAAAGCTTAGCTTAAAATGTATATATATGAATCATGGAACTTAGAGTGTTAAAAGTATGTCAAAAAAGAAGAAAAATGTTATTTATTTCATTAAAATAACTCTTTTGGTTGCTGAGATATTAAGGTTTTACAAATATGGAAATTAGATAGGTTGTGGCATAATGTCAGGAGCGTACTCAGATGAGAGTAAATTATAAAACCACAGCTATCTCTTGAACTACTTCTGCAATGGACTTGAAACTTGGCCATTACTTCATACTCATCAAACAACATTCAACAATAGGAATTTTGATGTTGCCATAGCAACATGAACTCATATTTTTAAAATTTAACATTCCAGTTTTTTTCTATTGTAAAACATTTTCTACTCAAAAAAGCAGTTACAGTAATCCGCTGTGGTGTTCACTATACACAATGAAAAAGAGAAGAAATAATTTATATTTTAGTGCCAACAATTTTTTTTAACTTCAAAACAAAAAAAGGGCTTGGACTGAAGATGTTGCCATAGCAACAGTATAACAAACATCACAACATGTATATGTGTATATGTTAGTGTAAAACATTTGTGCAAAGTTTCAGGATCATTGATCTGGTATTTCAAGAAATACTTGTTTTGCAATTTTTCTCTTTTAAGTTGATCCTGACATGACATCACAATTCCTATCTAATTTGCATATTTGAAAAACCTTTAATAACCTCAATGAAGAAAACAACATTTTTCATCTTTTTCAAAATTTTTTAACACTTTAAATTCCAAGACTCCTATATATACACTTTAAATTTTGTTAAATAATTATGAACTCTAACCTCCCCTGTTCCAATAGAACAACATCTTTCTTTCCAAGTTTTGAGAGATGGTATGCTATAGAACATCCTATAACCCCTCCCCCACAGATGACAATCTCTGCTTGTGTTGGTAGTCCTGAAGAGGAGCTGTAGTACTGCTTTCTTGTGTTGTTAGGCCCAAGGTTGTGTATTGTGTCATCGCTAGTTCTTTGCTGAGTAACAACTCTGTATAAAATGTTGTGATGAAAAAAAATTATAAATCCTAATTTTACTATTTGAGCTACAGGTTGTTGGGTTAATGCAGCAGCTCAGCAATGCCTGCTGGGATTTGCCTACTGCTGGGTCGTACTGGGACTTGTGAGTAAAAAAACTTTGAGTAATTTAGAGAGTTTTACTATAAACCACGGTATAAAATTTATGGACATTATTGTCCAATAGCTTGGTGTTTTTAAAACCTAAAAAATACCAAGCTCTTGGTTTAACATCAGATTTTTATTTACAACCCTTAAAAAATACCGGATTGGCCATTTTAACCCCTAAAAATACGACGGTCATACCTACTATCCCAAAATAGGGAGTACATATAGTACCCCCCCCTGGCACCGACTATGACGGCAGAAAACAATAGTGAATACAATAGCTGCACGTTGGAATGCACCGTGCTTCCCCCTGCACCCCATTGTCTTCAAAATTACAACCGCGTCAAAAGTTTCATTTTGAAGTTCTTATATATTACGACTACGGGAACGATAAACATGCAGAAAATAATCTCAATATTCTTTTATCTTTATGCATGCAGGGAGCTTTAACCGTTCTCTGTCCACAAAGCGTCACTAGGCCAAAAGAGAAGGCAAGCGAACCAGACATGGTCGAAAAGGGAAAGCAAGAAACGTTTTTTGTAAGCCGTCTTCGTCGATGCTTCGTCGTAAAGTCGTCCCTATTTTAAACTGGTCGGTCATGGTGTTTCAACGCACGTCATGCTTCACTTTTATGTTACCTTTTAGCAATAGAGCTAGCAAGCTGGTAAATTAGTTTACAAATCAGTACTGTTTGTACTTACAGGCCATAAGAAGTCTGGACGCGATGTTGTAACAACCTGAACCAGCGTTTGCCAAAACCAGTACGAACAGGCCTCCACATTACAGACACCATCTTATATATATAGGCACAGGTAGCCCACGCTCCGGTCACGATAATAATTGTTGAACGCCAACCGTATTTCTTATAAGCAAAAGCCTGTTAAATTTTAATTTTGTGTATTCATTGCTCCTAAAACGTAACAAAATCATTCATTCTACATTCTTTTATCTAGTAGTCATAACTTCTTACATCTATATAGCTTTTGGGGCCAAATGAAGCGCTTTGTGAGCCTAGTTAAGCGTGAAAAAGTATATCCCCTTTCAAAAGAATTTACTTTTCACGCTGCACCTCAGAAAGCGCTTCAGTTCGCCACAAAAGCTATATAAGTGTAAAGGATTATGAGTTGACTACTAGATAACAGAATACAGATTGAATGATACACAAAATTCAAATTTCCAATACATTTGCTTATAAAAAATACTGTTGGCAATCAATTATCGTGAGGCCTTATCCTGACAGGAGCTTGGGCTGCCTGTGTTATAACCTTTTTTCGTGCAACCTCATTGGATAAGGTTTTAAAATCTATACCCCTTCCGACGTTTCTAAAATTACAAAAATTTAAGCAGTATTAACATAATCTAAAAGAAATACAATATTTAACAAGAGTCAATATTTCTCTGATGTAAGAATATAATTTTACAGCATGAATGTCTGGAAGGTATTACCAAACAAGTGAATGAATCATGCGTATACTTCAATAGTTTGCAGCATAACTTAACTGTTTATTGTCTTTCAGTCTCACCTAAGTATACCGCCTTACCTTTGTGCTATTCACTTCACTCACCGCCGTGCCAACTGCAGATTAATCGCCGGTTTCAACAATATATACAATGTAAACTAATTGCATTGTCTTAAAAATAACAAGGAACAAAAACATTTTGTTTTCTACATTGTAAAATACTTATAGTTTGGGTAAAGCTAAATACTGTCAAATCTGGTTCTCAAAACTTTGTGCAGCGCGAGTTTACACATCTATCATTCATTATGTTTCTCGAACTCTTGCAACGATTTGTTTTTAACAAAATGTATAGATAATTCAAGTCGGTTTGGTTCACAGCAAGGTTTTGTAAAAAGTTTCAGCCGATTTTTGCTACAGCACACTGAGTATAACTCCCAAGTTTGTATTTCCATCTGTGTTCAATGCGTGTCTACTTCTCGGCTACACATCGTACAGCAAGACCTACGATATAGACATCGATAGATCGGGTAAAAGACGCGTCCGTGTCGATCGGGAATTTAAAAAGTCAAGCACCGAAAGAAGTCTTAGTGAATAAATTTAGTCTAGACAACTTGCCTTTGAGTTTGAATCAACAAAAATAGATCAGAAGTTGAAATTCGGACCGATGAAATTTCAAATTTTGGAGGGTCCAAATCCGCGGATCGGGTCCAAATCCGCTGTTACACCGGACCTTCACTCAGGGTCTTAAAAATATGCTGCATTGCTTTGCACAGACGGCCTTACCATATGCCGGTATAGTAACTAACAGTACTAATTTTAAAATAGCCTGAAATGTTTTTAAGTATTTATTTAGATATTGAAATACTCGATCTGACTTGTTCACTACAATTTGTCAGCATCTGGGAAGAAAATTTGACCTAGCTTCCAATGGCATGCAAGAAAATGGCCAGCAGTTAGATTGTATATATGGTTTCTTATTTCTGTAAATGTGAAATTGTTCCATCTTGAGATGAATAAAGGATACCGAAAAAAAATTTGAAGGTTTCATTAGTGGGAAAAAGAAAAACGGAAGAAAAAATTTAGATGCACCCGCCGAGACTCGAACTTTGGACCATCTCAGCTTGTAAACCACCCTTCCGAGACGTCAACAAATCGCAGCATTCAAATAAGGGTACGAAAAAGTTAAAAAACAAAACCAGATCTAGAGCACTTCTTCTTGATACGTCGCTATTAACGCAATGTCGACAAATACATCGGCTATCTTTTCAATTATCTTTAAAGAAAAGGTTAAACCTTCACGCCTTCATCTAAAAACCCTAGAATTTATCTCTAAACAGAATAAAGCAAGTAACTCTGGCTCGAGGCACTTCACTTTCTTTTAGAAACTACTAGTCACCGTGTAGCATGAAAATTTTGTAGGTTATATTTTTTTGCGAATTTTGCGGATTGACCTCGATCCATAAAAATTAATTCCCGCAGAAAAAAAAATCGTAAAATAGAACGCCGCAAAAATTAACTACCTTCTTGGGCGTTATAAACTGGACTTAAACATAATGCGGTAGTCTTTTACGTAAACAAAACATTGTACAAAGAACAAAAAATTTCAAGTGAACAGCAATTCAGTTCATCAGATTGGTGCAAATGGGTCATCTGAAGGAACACCATTTGCTAGGGCGTCTGTGAGGCCGCGTTTTTTCCATCCATTGTCGATGATCGCGGAATTTTTCTGCGTATATTGATACCGTATTAACAAAAGAGAGTTTTGTTGTGTACGGTAGGAATCTAGGCATTGTTTTTTTGTTGTTGTTGCTCAATCACTTTGTTCAGTAAGATATTACAGTGTTTACCGTATTATTTTCCAATAAATATTAAAGTAGGATGAACTTTGACTCAACAGACTATAAGTTGAAAATGCCATATTAAGGTTTCTTCCATTTAAATATACTGCTACTTGAACAGAGAATCGCAGAAATTAGTTCCCACCAGAAATTTCAGTCATCTCGAGCCGCAAAATTTGTTGCCGTAAACCACAAAAAATCGCCAATCCGCAAAATAAAACTCCTGCAAAATTTTCGTGCTACACGGTATAAAGTATATTGGGGAAAAGGTCAAAACAACGGTATTTCCTAGAAATCCAATTTAGGGGGTGGGGTATTATGTGCCACTACCCACCACCTTTTTTCAAAAAGGCTGAATTTCAGGAGCAAATATCATGTTCAATAAAATAATGTTTATAAAGTGCTTGCACCAACGCCTTCTTTGTGGAGAGAGGAGTCCATAATACAATAACAACCAATACCCCTAAATCAGGTTTTGAGAAATCGAGCTCTGAAAGAGTGGGGAGGGGTGGGGTAGTGGGTATGTGCCGCCACCTACCCCCTCCCCCGACAAAATTAGGTTCCTAAAAGATACCATTGTTTTGACTTCTTCCCTTGGGTCCCTTACGAAATATGGAGCCGGTCTCAGTCACTCAACCGGTCAGCGGGTTTGGGTTAATCGATCATGATCAATTACGAATGACTGCCACTGTATGACTGCCGATCGACGTTGACATGCTACAGGCACAGACTTTATATAGCATTTGATAAGTGGGTTGCAAATTCAACGAAGCTCTGTTTGAGCCAATCGTTCGGCCAGTAGCCGCCTTGTGAATTAAGTGGACTTGTTTGTGATGTGGAGGCCAAAATGCAGAGCTTTTGCAAAACAGTCGTGGTTGCTGCGACACCAACTCCGTGCTCACTCTGGTGGATTGTATGTAAACTTTAAAATCAATAGCTATTTGAATTTGTCCAAATGACGCGCATATATACCATTTTACTGTTTTATTTTTTATCTTTGTTAATTACATAGCAACCCCATGCAGACGGCAGATTTTAAAGCTCCAAAATACAGCATTTATTCGAGCTCTCTGCCTATGAGTGTTATAACTGTAATTATAATAAATGAATTAAGATCAATTTCCGCCATGTCCCGCCACGCCGTAAAAGCGGACTGCTGCGGTTTTTTTATTCGATACATATACATGTGAATATTTGGAGAGAAAGTGATTTTTGTCTAGAAGGGTGATCAAGATCCGCAGGGGATAAAGTCGTGCGGTTTGAAATCATCTGGTGTTCTATCAATCGCTCCGGCAATAAACAAGTGACTGCGTAATTAATGTATGAATTATGCGTACGTAACATCTTTTACATGTGCATTCAGCTGAAAATACCCGCAAACCTGAAAACCCAAAGAAGTCATCATATTTCTTTTAATCCGAACATATCCCGTTTACATTCTTCTTTTTATTTTATTTTTGTAACGTACATGACATCATTCAGATCAGGTGATACAAATTTATTCTAGCCTAACTATAGCTTATATTGCCGTGTGAAAATTTTAAAAGTACAGTTTGGATGAGTGCACGTGTATTGCTCGCATATATAGAATTATCTTAAGGCATTGATTGTACGTAGAGTTAGTTGAGCATAGAATTTTGAATTAGTGGTCTCTGAATACTAAGTAATTGTTAAGGTCGACCTTGCAAATTTTCAGTGTGCTTGTATCATGTATGTATGGGGCGCCGATATTGGCAATAAAATATATGGGGCCATTGTATCCAATTACACAAGCCAAATTTGTTTTGGAGAACACTTGAGTTTTCTTTTTATGTTAAACTCCAAATATAGAGATAAAATAGATAATTAATACATAGTTGTATAAAAACAGTTAGGCCACATGTTAGGAACATGCACAGATCAATCCTCAAATGTCTAACCATTCAATAGTTTACTGGGTTGAAGTGTTTTCATGGTACAGATTGTCTTTTTGCCAGTTAAATATTTGACATTCAGTTTGGCTAGTTCCATGTAAATGAAATGTCTAAACATGCAAACTTTCGACCAGTTAAAATTTGAATTGCTACCGTACGTGTAGATGTAGCCTGAGTTCACTGTGTGTTTGTATCTTGTGTGTAATTTTGGCGGGATTGGAGGTGTTTTTGAGGGAGTTTTCGTCATCGCTATTCCAAAATACACACAAGATACAAATACAAAGTGAACTCAAGGTGGGTGAACATTTTTCCCAATATTTTTTGATGTTAAAATCTTGACTAAATTTATAAGACTTTAATTTGTATGGGAAAATGTCCACATTAGACTTGCTGCAAGCTTGGGATGCCTGTGTACTTAGATCTCACAAAATAATGCAGCGGACCAAACTATTTCTCTTTCTGTTTACTGTTTGCATCAAGGAAAAAATTTCTTGACTTCTTCATTATATACTTCCTTTATTCAAAAAATAACAAAGTCAATGTGCAGGCAATAATCATTGTGCGCACTGATGATAAATTGCAATGTTTTTTCAATTTGGCCTTATGTAACTTCCAGTATTCAGGTAGCAATCACCAGTGCAAACCTTGAGATTTTGGATCACTGTTTGCACTATGGAGTGCATGATCACCCAAACCAGTAAAAATAGCAGCAGACACCATATTCAGCAGAAGAAAAAAATTATTGGGGATGGGGGGTACAGTGGAATTATATGGTCTCAAACTACTATTCAAAAGTTATTGTGGTTAACCAAAAAGTTATTGGTAGGGGTCACCAATGGGTTTTGTATATTTAATAGCTGTTTTATGAAAAATACTGATTGAAGTTATTTGTTGGCCTCACAAACTTATTTTTACCAAATGTCAAAATGAATCAGACCTCCAGTAATCATGCTTTGTTCAATTCTAGGTACCTAAAGAAGAGGAAGTATTTATACTAACTTTCTCTTTTTTTGCTTTTTCCTGAAAAGTCTTCTAATTGGCCAATCTAATAGTTGTGGTGCTGTGTCCTACTTTGAGTCTAACAACACAAGAAAGCAGCACTACAGTTCCTCTTCAGGACTACCAACACAAGCAGAGATTGTCATCTGTGGGGGAGGGGTTATAGGATGTTCTGTAGCATACCATCTCTCAAAACTTGGAAAGAAAGATGTTGTTCTACTGGAACAGGGGAGGTTGGTATATATAATTTAAGTAATGGTGTAAATAGTTATTACATATACATGCATGCTTTAGTATTGTTTCCATGGATATTCGATGCACCATATTATGTTGCTGGCATAATTTTTTTAATAATATATTTTAGTATTAATAGTCAATTTGCAGCTGACTGTTTCTTTTTTTAAATGATGTTTAATCTAAGTATGTCTGTGTGCTTTCTTAAATCCAGTTTGTCAGGGGGGACAACTTGGCATGCAGCTGGTTTGGTGGGCATACTTCGTCCAACATTTGCAGAAACTATGTTGCACAAACACAGTGCTAAGTTGTACAGCAGCATAGAAACTGAAGCTGGAGTTGGTACAGGTATAAGAACAGGACTTAAAACTAACTGTATGTACAGAATTAGGAATTAGACTTACGGATATTCATTTGTAACTCCTGGGGGGGGGAAGCAGATTCCCTTTAAAAGAATTAGATGTGTGGCAGAGAGTTTTGAAAGTAATTATTCTAAAAGGTATATACCCAAAGTAATATAATATATATATATATATATATATACTCTGACATTTGATACTTGTTTTCATCCCAAAAGGTTTAAAATGTGATTGTAAGGTAATTGTAGCAAAATGATGTTTATGCATTGCTGAAGTTAATAAATATTACTGTTCTAAGACACGTACTGTTTCAACTTGAAAACTGACTACAAAAGGTATGATTTCAGTCTTATTTTTTACCCTAAAGGTCTGCCAAGCACCCCTATTCATTTTTAAGGGAGTTTGAGAGTAGAAAAAAAGAGAAGAACAATTATGCTTGTTGATTTCTTAGAGGTTGAAAAAAATCTGCAATTTGGTATTTTTTAGGGGTTTACAGAGAGAAATTAATGTTTTTTAGAAAACCTGTTATTAGACTGCTTATGGTCCCTTGATTTGGTAAATGTGCAAACTGATAAAAAAATAAGACAGAAGACCATTGAATGCCCTATTACACATCCTACATTCACTCCATATCACGTTCAGATCCTTATGATGGACTTAGTGCCATTTCCCTAGCTATTTAAAGAAAAATTTCAACTTCCAATTGGTGTTTTTCAGGGTAGTTTTTGAACTGAGTGTTTTTTTTTTCAGGGGTGTTTTGGGGACTTTTCTAACAGTCATCCCTACCATTTCATACCTTGAGTATCCCCCATCCCGGGCCCCCAACCCCCCTCAGGATTATTCATGTTTCCTGGTTGTGGGGCATTCCTATCCTTTTTACCCAAAGTATGTGAACTTCACATGCCCTTATTTGGGTTTATATGTCTTCTATAGTTTACCTGGTTCACTTGATCAGGAATGTTGTTTCGAAAAAAATTTTTATGCTGTAGGCTTCAAGCAATGTGGGGGATTATTGTTGGCCAGGACAAAAGACCGAATGGTAGCATACAAAAGGCAGTTGGACAAAGCCAGGTAGGAAACCCAGATAAATTGTATGAATATATCTTTGTCTGATTGATTGGTTTAATAAGGGAAACTATGCTATGGCGTAAAATGTTGAGAATACTGGTGTCACATGGCAATTTTATAGGCTCTTAGTAATGTTCAGAAATAGAAGGAGCTGGTCAACATTAGCTAGATGGCAAACTTTCAAGTCTAATTAGGTACTTCAGAAATGACAGCAATTACGAATGAACCTTTTTTTAAGTGTACAAATCATATTCATAAGTGTAAGTGAAAACAGTACTGGAGAGTAACGTTAGGTCAGCTATCATGTTACACTTGGGTGGCCCAAGCTGACTCAGCAAAATCCTGAAAACGTCATATATCGACTGTGTTGCTAGTATTTCAGCATGCAAAGTGATCTATTTTCTTTAATTAAACTGGATTACTCAAAATATTCATTGTCATTCTCAAGGAAACTTCAAAAATAAATTAAATCTCAATCTGCAGGGTGTTTGGTGTCAACTGTGAGCTGTTATCGCCAGAGGAGGCCAAAAGGAAGTGGCCTCATATTTACACCGATGACTTAAAGGTACAAAAAGCTTTAATATTTCATCATCATTATCAGCAGCAGCAGCAGCATCACCATCAACATCATCATCATCATCATCATTTTAATAATAATAATAATAACTGTTCTTGGTACACATTATGCATTGCCTCAATGCATTTACAATAATTTACAGTTGCCTGTGGAATTGGGGGTCTTAGATAGTTCGCTATATATGGCTCACATTAATATGGGTTAAGAGTTGCCCTCAGTTGGTAGAAGAGACAGTCACGACACCGGGATCACCCTACTCTTTGTCGACAAGTGTTGTGGGTTCTTTTAAGTCCCCCGATAGAAGATTAAGAGACTGGGCCTACAGTTTAATGTCCTTATCTGAGAAAACGCGAGGGTCTTACAGTTTGCAGGTGTTAGAGCAAAGGCAGCACTTTCTCCTCAATTATTCTAAGACCCTTAGTGAAAGTCTGGCACCGGGGATCGAACCCGGGCCTCCTGCACGAAAGACCAACTAGGCTAGCCAGGCGTCATCATCATTTTCATCACCACC
Source organism: Hydrozoanthus tunicans (assembly GCA_026413305.1). NCBI lineage: Eukaryota > Metazoa > Cnidaria > Anthozoa > Zoantharia > Hydrozoanthidae > Hydrozoanthus > Hydrozoanthus tunicans. The sequence goes on from JAOBAT010120810.1 coordinate 11,539, forward strand.
ATCATTATCATCATCATGACCTCTTTATTCCTGAGTAGCACATAGGGCAAACACAAGATTCTTCCAGTCTTTCCTATAGCCAAGTGCTTCGAACTGCGCCTAGTCCCATGGCCTCTTGTTCGAGCATACTTTCCATGCATGTGGTCTTTGGCCTTCCTCTCTTTCTTCGTCCTTCTGGTGCCCAAGTCATCGCTGTGTAACAATCACTCTCCCAATCTTGCCTCTACGCATGACTAATCATCTTCCGTCTCCGTTTTATAACCTCTCTGCTTAATGGCTTCATTTTTGCTTTTCTAATCGAGCTTCTACGTTACCCTCTTTATTTTTGCTCAATCCTTCAGTACAATAACTGCAATATTTGTTACCATATAAGGTGCCAAAGAAAATTTAACAAGAAATTTCGATAACAGCTTGAACCAGAGTTGTCTCCGTTTTGTTTCAGCCAGAGTACTGCTCAGTTAAGTTAAAATGTTTTTACTTTAAAAGTCAAGATCAAGACACAGCTTTTGCCTAAAATCTCGCTTATTTGAAGCTTTCCTGCACTCGATTTAAACCTTGATCTCTTATATGTCAAACATCCAAATGCTGCAGGCGTTTCCAGACTCCCCTTGGCCTTGCCATTTACGTTGTATTAAACTTGTGGATTGTTTAAGGTTTCATTTTTGATCTGCATGTTAAAGACAAGTTGAAAAACGGGAAAGACGTTTCTGAATTCTCAGCCGACAGCAGGAAATATTTTGTGCCATTTTCTCACTTGTTCGTTAGTCATTCACACCAACATAGCTAATTTTCTAGACGGTTTGCCAAAAGCTTAGTTTCCAGCTGACATGTTTGAACTGAAAGGGTCGCTTGGTGATCTTCTTGTTTCGCCAAAACTTTGTTGGTTTCCCTTGAAAAAGCTCAGATTTCAAGTATTAACTCCTAGTCGGTATAGTCCAATCCCACGATAAGTTACTAATGAAAACACTGTAGCTTGGCGTACCAGAATTAATAATCCCACAGTAAAAATGTCAGAAATCAAGATAAGCATTAAAATCAGTCTTTACCACTACTAAGAACAAATAATGGAAAAATCAGTGTTTGGTATAATAGTGCTAAAATGGAGAACAAGTCTTAGAAATCGGTTTTTGAGAAGAGACTGAAGAAATCTTCGATGCCTGATATCAAAATCCAAGTGACAAAACTGCACTATTAGCCTTCTCATAAGTGGCGGCAGTTTTAACATTCTTCTGTCTGCATTTAAATTTGCTTTGCTAGTCTCGCCTTGAGTATCATTGACATATTTTTTGAACTCAAAAGCGAGGCTAGCCAAGCAAATTTGAATGGAGAAAAAAGAAAATTAAGATTGCCGCTATCTATGAAAGCTCTATGTATCCATGTGAACTATGTGATTGTCAAACGTTTTTATAACTTTTTTGGACTTTGTTCAGTTTACGCATCTGGCAAACTGTGTGATTCGTGCACATTTGTCCCTAGCTTCCTGCCTTTTTTTCTACTTTCTTCTTAAGTCTTCGACTGAGAGAAAACTTTGTTAATTGTGTTCGGCTTTCCTTCTGGACTGACCTCTGGTGATTTAAGCTAGCTTAGTACCTACGGATCCGTTACTTGTCAATCCTTTTCTTTCTCAATCTTGTAAAATGGTATCGAAGGGATGGAAATGAATCAAACCTTTTTTTAACTTTGACTTGTCTAGTGGAGTACGTGACTGACAAAAATTTTTAACATATTTGTCTTAATTAGCACAAATAACAAAAACAAATCTTTAATGTCTGTACATAGCGCGTAGTATTCAGCCAGTGTATAATAATAATAATAATAATAATAATAATAATAATAATAATAATAATAATAATAATAATATTAATAATAATATCTAGCGAGCTAATCGCCCTTACTTGCAGTCATGGACTGAATTACGAAGGACGCAGCTCAACGAGG